>JAPMOB010058390.1:0-13096 GCA_029875015.1 Lepomis gibbosus | reverse complement strand
CACACACACACACACACACACACACACACACACACACACACACACACACACACACACACACACACACACACACACAGGTTATGGTGTGATGATGAAACATTCTCTCACACCGTCACATTATATTCAAGTAGTGGCACTCCAAATAGTAGATACGTAGTCTTGGACAATCGCACTCTTGACATCTCAAAAAAGCACACATGGTCGCATGTCTTAACACAAGGTTTGAAAGTCCTAAGCAGTGATTGGGTGCAGGCGGAAGCTGGCCTTCTATACCAATCTCATTTCAGTTTTAACAAAAAAGAAACTGTCAACACTAAAGGCCAACTTCAGCCAAAGCATCTCACCGCCAGGCACCAATTAACCAGGAATTAAAAGCTGAATGAAAGTCGGCTTTTCAACCCACTCTTTATAAAACACAAGCCAGTTTCTGAGGCATGTGTTCGAGTGACAGGCCATCAAATGCTCGACATTGTGTTTGGCCAGTTAACTCACTGCTATGACCTTCAGGCATTCAAGGGGGGTTGACTGCAGTGTTCAGAGGGGAATGCTTGAAGCCACGCTTTCTGTAGTGCAAAGATGGTCAGGTGATTTTTAAAAACAGACCGCTCTTTGTTTTAAATGACAATTTCCTTCTGACATGATCTGAACATTCCTTAACTACCAGTTTTCTAATCATACGGTAGCAAGTGCAGACTAGTGCAGACAAATAGTGTCAAGTAGAGATTCTTGGATTATTAAAATTGACCTAGATTTCAAATCAAATTCAGTTGCCTCCAAGCATTCCCCTTTCACAAGATTATTTCTATCCAAGTGAAAAAGGCAGCTTTTCACTCTTCACTTGAAGAGAAGGATGCAAATTAAAACCCTTTTGCGTTAAGGCCACTGAATTGTGCTTAAAATCTTTTCCTTCGGAGGTACCTTAGTTTAACAGGTGCCTTTCCTGTCAGTGGCTCCTTTCTTGTCCTACCCATATTAGCTCTTCTGTGAACTGTAGCGTCCTCTATCTGTTCCAGCAGTCTGATAATGGGAACTGGAGGTGATGATGCTGATATGGTAACAAAGGACTTTCCCCTTTCTATTTCTTCATTTTTTGTTACTTTGTCCTCTTCTGGCCCATACAGTACATTCGCTTTTCCTTTGGTCTTTCATCAGACATTTTGTTCTCACTCCTCCTCATTTGCTAACTGTGTCTCTCTTTAAATAAGTAGGAGACATACCCGATGGGCTAACAGCCAAGCAGGTATACCACCACTTCATAGGTGCACATCATGATGGCGGTGTTAGGGATCTGTCTGACTAGGTGGGTTGTTAGGCCGCGGTACAGAGCTCGGTATCCTTCCTCCCTGGGTACTGTCACCAGAGTTTGGAAGAAGGAGCGATACTTGCTCCCTTCCTCTCGTAGCCGTGTGCGGATCACCTCTGCAATTTGAGAGAAGAGGAAGAAAATTGTGTTAAATACACTGTTACAGTGAGAGCTCAATGCACAGAATTCAGAAACATGCTGCAAATACAAAAAACACAACCATGATCTTCTCCTATAAGAAAAATTCACTGAGGTAGCGACTACCTCAGTGAAAATGCAACAGGTCTCGAAGTTTTCTCCCTATAAAACTACAAATTCTTGCTTTTATATTTATGCTTTTGTACAACATAAACAAATGAGACACAACATGTTCACAGAATAGCTTGCAATGCAATGCAGGTAGGTAACCCCTGTTTCCGGTCATTAGTCTATGTTAAGGTAAGCTAGCATAGTGCCACTGACAGGCTGGGGAAGTCACACACTGAGAGGCGGACAAACAAATTGTTGATTTTGGTCTTTTCATGGGATTTGTTGACAAGAAAAATATGGAATATCTTTAGCCTCATCCTTTGAATAAAACACAACTAAGATGAGTGAGACAGAAAGTTACCATGAGGGTAGGCAATGGAGGTGGCACAGGTCTTGGAAGTGGCTGCTGCGAGCATCATGCCCACAAAGTCTGAGGCATCTTTGACAGACTCCTCCTCTTCGTCCATGCTGGCCTGGGCCTTGGACTCCTGCAGTTTGCGTTTGATGCTCTCATAGATAACAAAATGGATAACAGTCTCAGAGATGCCAGCGTATGAGGCAGACATGCCCCTGTAGAAACCTCGCAAGCCGTCCATCTGGTACACCCGCCGCACGCACTCAAACGCATTCATTCGCCGCTCACCCCGGTTTCTGTAATCATAGAGAAGCTCTTGAGTCCAATAACAATATAATTTTATTCTCATTATTATTATCATTATCATCATCATCATCATTAGGAAATAAGCATGTCATTTAACCCATTCCACTGTAGCTTCTAGACATATGACATTAAGGTTTGAGGATTCTCACCTGGTTTCCAGCTGCAGACGGGTCTTGATCAGCCAGATGGGATTGGTGGCTGTGATGGCGGTGAACCCTAGGAAATTCAGAGGAGGTCAGAGGTTCAGAGAGATGCATTTTTTTAAAAGAACACAATCTAATCAACTATAATAAACATTCTATAAAATACAAGGACAGTGAGAAAGCACTTCACATAACAGGATCAACTCACTTCAGTGTTTTATTTTACTATGAGCTAGCTGAATAGTATTACAGAGAATTGTTGTATACATGATTTGAGACCATGTCTGTATGAATTTTTTTTTTAAATCAATAATTGAGTTACAGACAAAAATGCATGTTTTTCTATATTGACATATTGATCCTCTTCATGTGAAATGCTACAGGTGTATGTAAACAACAGCTCTCTTCCTGAAGGATCTTAATTAACAACAGTGCTAAAGGCAGCAGCTGTGAGTGCTTTTTTATTTAGGATAGGATCTAACTACAAACACTGGAAAATAATGCCAAGCAGCATCTTCATTTTAGGCCTTTGAGTGTGTCAGATTGTTGTGAAACTTTCAAAGTCTTTCATTTTTTGAAAAGCTAATGAGAGCTCATCTTAAAGAGCTTACAAAGGCAGTCTGTTTTATTATATTATTACACTTTCAATGTGCTTTGTAATACACATATAACTAAGCAAATCTGCCATTAAGCAACTTTAAGTCACAACACAGTGGCTTTGATTCTTACTTTTGATATTGCTCTAAATCTTCTCTCATTGTTGGTTCAGCAATATGAATATGCCTCTTATTAGTCAATGAATCAAAGTCTTTATGTTTATTCTATGACATTTAACAAACCGGTTAGACCCTAAAGATAGGGCTAACATCAGGCCTACAGCCTAAGGGCACAACTACAACAGCACAGAAGAACAAAATGGTGTCGGGAAGACTAAAGTGGAAAGTCTCTGGCATGAAATTTAGTGTAGACTTTACTTCCTAATAGTGTCGGGCAACCTTGTTCTTTATGTCCATCTGCCTTCACAGCCAATCTTAATGTTAGCTTAGTATGAAAATGGGGCCACTCAACAATGGGGTCCCTGGAAATGCATCAAAAATGCACTTGTGCAAAGAACATATATTAAGCAGATGTGAGTGTTGTGCATGTGCTTGTTTGAATTATTTACAGGGAATGATATTTTGAACAGATATTGTGCTTTTGTTTAGTAGGAACACTAGGCAATATACAGTAATGTAATGTTGGATATATAGGACGTATAGCTAATTAAAGAGCACTTTGTATCATTATGAAACGACACAAAGTGTCTCTTAAAGTTTCTAATGCAAATGATGTAACAGAGAGGAATGAAACATGGCCATTTGCAGAAAAACAACTAAGACGAGGGCATGTCTATAAAGAGACCTGAGGCGCATCTAGTGTATCAATGCAACACAGCCCTACGTTAAGGCAACTGCGTGAAGAAGAGAGGATGACACAGGTCTGTCGAAGAGAAGAAGAGGAGAACAAAAAGAGGAGGAAGAAAAAAAGAGGGAAGTAGAAGGAAGTAGCGTCTATGGCGTGTACTCACGAGGGAGGGGCAAAGCTCCTCCAGCTCCTCCCCGCTGCAGCTAGTAGCCTGCAGATATGGGGGGCTCAGATGGCGGGGGTCTCCCACCCAATCACGCAGGGGTGAAAGCTTTACAGTAAAGCCCTAAAATAGACACAGGCTTTTCTGTACCACAGTCACACACAAGCAGCAGTCACATCCAACCCCCAACCCCATCAACCACCCACCCCAACCCACTGGTGCCGTACAGGTTGGAGAAGAGTTGGGTGAAGGACTGACCTCCCCCCATCTTTCCCCCAAAATTAAACCCCATCCCCTTTAATTTACTCTTATATGTTACCCTTAAATTGTTTTACTTTCACTCCCACCTTTACTCCTTTTACCATTTGGAATAAAGAAAATGTTGACTGAACAGAAAACAACCCAATCCAAAACTTTAGCTCCATCTCACCACAGTGAGATAAAACACAAGAAAAAATACAAAGGAGAAAAATAAAATCCTTCATAAATAGCGAAAGAACTAAATCAAATGCTTATTGAGTTATGGTAGAAAATAAAGAGAGGCAGGTGGAAATGCTAACCTTGTCTGGTTGCGTACAACAGACTCTAAGTGATGGACAATGATGATGAAAGGAGTGAGGAGACCATTTTTTAACATATGATGACTTAAGGATGAAGTGACTGATCATAGTGAACAGAATCAATGAGCAGGAACAATTAATGCAATTCAGTGAGCCCCAAATGCCTCTCTTGTCCAAAGTGGATTCTGAAAAAAACCAGGAAAATTCAAAAATAACATTACAAAGTGGAGAAGAATGTGTCTCCAGAGAGCCAGCCTGTTTCCACAATAACACATCACACAACTCCTGAAGGAGATATGGGACAAGCCCTCTTCAATGTCACACAAAAGGACACTAGAAATGTCAATTTTATTGGAAAACTGCTGTTTTTTAGTGTTCCCACAATTACTGAGTTACTGAAACTGTCAATATGTACAGTGAAATTAACAGATCATAATTAATGTCTTGAAGATGTCTTAAAGATGTGTAATGTTCAATGTTTATTTTTCTCCTTCAATGTTTTAATGTTTTTTGTCAAAATATAACATGCGCCTTATTTATAACATAAATAATACATTAAAATAAAACAACATGATAAATAATGAATTATTTTTATTAACTTGTTCTTAATAACTGGAAGATGCATTACCATCTCTGAACTAATAATGTGTATATAAAAATATTTCAATGTAAATTGTTTCAAAATACTCCATGACACGGAACAAAGTAACTTAAGAAATATGTCCAGTAATGGAAGTGAACCAAACTCACCTGCTTGGTCATTTAGATACATACAGGCTAACTAGTCCTTGAACTAGTCCTAAACTTCAGAAGAGCTGCATCTGCATATGGGCATGCTGCTGCATGTTGTGCATTATGATCCTTCTATAGACACATAATCCCTGTGCAATTTCTCCTGAGGACATTGACCTACATTCAGAGAAGGCAAACATGCTTTACATTAACTGCTTGAGGGGGGGGGGGGTCTTAGTGAAGTAGTGGGACTCACCTCCCTTCCCCGAATGTAACAAGACCACAATTCACAGAAGAGAGGCCATGAGAGGCAGTGACTCCACAAACCTACTTTACAAAATTGGAAGCAATTACCCAGGTTTAGGGGTAACATTTAGGTGTTCAGTCACTAAGACTTTCTTAAACTCTGCTATTTCTCAGTGCTGATAAGCTTGAATATGCAATATGTGCATATGAAACAATGAGACAATAGGTTTATTTGTCCAGTAATAATGTGATATTTGTGCTGAATACTGTCATGCTGGTGAAGAAATGTGTCCAACATGTAAAAAAATGATGGCTTACTGACCAAAAACTCACTGACTTTTTTATATGTGTTAAAGGTCAACCGATTCCAAGTGTGTGCCTTTACTGCATCTAGTCCACATTCAAGTATTACTTGTTTCTTAAAGTGGCAGCAGCAACGCCTGTGTAATACAGTCAGGGCTAATTCTCTCATGGAAATTCAACTCATTTAAAAAGAGGAGTTCATGCCTAAATAGTGTCAGCATTTTGGATGATGGATTGATATAGATTCTCCTTGAAAAGAAATGACTGAGGCACTAATGGTGTTGATGGACGATGACAAAGGACAAAATGGAGCAAATCGATTTCAACCCCTGTAGCAGTGACAAGGTTAGCATTTCTTTTGTGCTGACAACATAAAATCCACAGAAGTACGTGTCATTACTTTACCTTTACTATGTTGATGGAACAAGACAACAGGCTAAGGGGAAGGAGGTGTGTGTCAAGACTAAGCAGTAACAAAACCTTATAATAAGAACCTAAAACTACAAACCAGCAGCAAACGCTTTGCCATAAGCAATGGTAATATCATTACAAATGAATAACCATTATGAACTTTCTAATATTCATAAAAATCACCATGGTTTTCATCATACCAGTGTAAAGAAATGGAGTGCTACCTGACGTGTCCGCCCAAGTGCCAGGGGCCCCGGTTGACCTTTGGGGGCCGTGCTCTCTCCTCTATACACACAGAGCAAAGAAGGGGGCCCAGACCACACTGTTTAAGTAACAACTGGGATGTTAAACCATTTACAAATTCCTCTGGAGAGGCCTCAAAATGAAAGAATAAAAAAGAGGAAAAAGAGGCTAGGAAAAAAAATAAAATAATGGAAGACATGGGGGACAAAGGGGCTCGGAGAGGAGGAAAGCACAACCTAAACTTTGAGGACCATGTGGTTTTCTTCTTTTTGTCAAACGGCTAAAAACATATACAGCACAGGCATGGTATAAATACCAACAGTGGCACATTATAGCCTGAAAATACATGGGTGCTGTGTCTCCTTTGGTTTTGGTGCAGATAGTTTTAGTCCTGATTTAAGGACTTATCTTATCCACTGTAGGTGGGCTGACAAGGCTACCATGAAGAGACAAGATACTGTGCAATTACAGAAAGTAAATGTTCAGAAAAAAGTAAGTTAGTAAAAGAAGTAGTAAACTATGTGACTGGCATAGTTTTAGGGTGCTTTTCCCCCGAAAATGCCAGATGGGAGATTAACTTTGAAATCATCTGATAATAGCAAGTACATAGTTTACAACATGGATAACGTATCTTTCATGGCTTGGTTTCACAGTGAATAAAGTGAGGCCGTTTTCACCACAATCAAGGTCAAGGTCAGTTTGATCCTGAGAGTCTCAAATTGTGCTTTCGGGTAAATCCACTACTGTTTAAATTTAATATTTCTATACATGAAACAGCTATGCAATACCTACTTAAAACAGTTATAATTGGTTAGCTTTAGCATGCTTTAGGTATTCACAAGCATTTGAATTTGTAAAGATCCCACCATCCCACACGTATATTGAATGGGGGGAGGGGAGGGTGAAGTGAAACTCTGGGATACTTTAACTGTGATTTTTTTTTAAAAGATGAGAAGATAAAGAAAAAAATCTGTCTGATGAAGACAAACCGAATAATTCTTTAACATGTTTCTTTTTAATAAAACCCATCAGTAATGTACACTGCCCAGGCAGACTGACAGACAGACAAACAGGCAGATATAACACTGACCGACAGACAAGGGACAAACAGACAGAAGGGAGGGGGAGAAGGAACCATCATTACCTGCCATCCCAGCTGACACCATGTGCACCTGGGTAGAGTCTGGCTCCAGCACCCCATTCAGCTTCTCCTTGGCTGTTGAATAGGCCGCAAAGTAGATAGCCCTGTGCAAATAACACCATGAGGGAGAAATATGACAGAGGTTAGTAAGTCTAATATTACAAACACTGCTTAAGACGGAGGATTAACTACTACTTCTTCAGTCGTAACACAGGCACCCCTGATCAAAATGATACATTTTGCAGCTAAATATCACTAACTGGAACCACAGAGTTAAGTAAGAGACCAAAAACTGCATAACTGCATGATTTATAAAACGAATAGCATTACATTAAATATGGAAACATTATTTCAATAGCCTGAAATAAAACACTGCCTAAGTTGCCCATGACGGCATGTTATAGAGCTAAACTAAAATAATCTAATATGCAGTCTAAAAGCAAGCCACTGAAAGAAGTTTATCTGAGCCTGTGTGCATGTGAATGCATGCGAGTGTGTGCATCTCAATCTCATAGCACGCTTAAGTAGCAGATTAACTCCCATGAGTCTAGCAGCTCCTCACTAAATAAAAATCGCAGGATTCAGTCATCATTTCAGCTGAGTAGAATTAAACCAGTGGACTTCCCCCTCCCTGCCCTTCTGAATTGCGAGAGCATGCATGCACTGCATAATCATGCTGCTCTGCAGATGAGGAATGATTTATATGATTTGGTCTGAATGTTATATGTGCATCTCTCACACATAATGAGTGATGTTGCTGGTGTAAGCTGTTTTAATGAACGCCAGCAGCATGCCCAGTGGACCACGCTCTCATTAGCATCAGAACATTTCTTTTAGCTTTCCAGCGTCAGAGTGCCGTTTCCTATTTATAACAGAAGAGAATAACTCAGAACCCTTGTAGATGTTGATCAATAGTCCATAGTAACTGAGTCATTATTTAGAGATTTTACTGCCCGCAGTTGACCCGATAAATTTGGTGAATCATGAAACATGAGTGAAGATTTTAAAGTGTAGCCAATCAAAAAGTCAGTTTTAATCAAGTAAGTAAGTTTAGCTTTACCCTGTCTAATCCACATAATAGGTGCAATTTGGTATGTACTTGAAACACACCAGTGACATTAAAAAACATGGCTGCTATGCTGCTGGCAAAAAATATGAAAATGTCTAAATGTCATGCCCTTCAAAATGTATTTTAAATTCTATTCAAGATCCTTGGGTTTCCACAGATACCAAATAAACCATTGTGAATTAAAATGGAATCTGAATACAATGATAAAAAAGGTTTGAAATTTTCCATTTGATGTGGCAGTGGAGCCATAAAAAAAAGTGCGATACAGCTTCAGTGAAGTGATGGTACTAAATACTTTACTAAATACTACATTACATATGTGACCATAAGACAGCCTATCGAAATCTAAGTAAGTAAGGCAGTAAGTAAAGTTGATTTAATACAGCACCTTTCACAGATCAAGGTCACACAGTGCTCTACAGGAGTAAAGTATTAAAAAGAAGACTGTCAGAAACAACAACCAAGCATAAGCAACAACATCGTAAAACAGTAAAAACAAAATCAAACAGTAAAACACAAGCAATAACATCATAAACACCGTAGAATAAGCAGTCAGTAAAACATAAGCAATAACAGACCATAAAAACACAGGAATGCACACTTTAAACAGCACATGGAGAGACAATTGACAAGGAAACATTGGAAAACATTAGACGTCAAGTGGTTCATAAAACTGCACAAGACAGCAGGAAAGCTCATATGTGGTCAATGAGTTCATCAGGCTCTCTATGTAACAAATTCTTCCTATAGCAGAGTTTGCTATAGCTGTAATGACCAGGACTCAAGCTACCATTTCCACAGCTGGACAACTAGCCCATGGGACACACACACACGCACACACACACACCCCCATGGGCATTTCTCACCCCTCAGAGAGTCTGAGCCAGACGGAGCGAGACAGCATAGGCAGTGAAGGACACAGAGGACAGAACAAGTCTGAATGAATATAGGAGAAGAATGACAAACATGGCGGGAGCGAGGGGGACAGAGGATAATAGTATGGAAAGGATGACTCAGAGAGACAGAGACCATAATGCACCAACAGGAAGGAGGATGGCAATGGCCATGTAATGCAGCAGTAGCTAGCGAGAGCTAGACAGGTCAGGCAGGGGGGATTAGACACAAACTCAACATAGAAACTCAATTTTGATAATACACAACAACAACAGCAGTCACATGATGAGAGTGTGACAGCTGGCTAGAGCCCGCTGAGTTCCGACTGTTATGCAACCCTGACCAGCCAAGCTAAGAGAGGGAACCTGCTCAATTCCTGTAGGGTTTAAAGCACCGATTTCCACTGCATTTAATGCCATTCATTACCGTATTTGTGGCCTGCTATTATTGTTGCCTACATAAGCTCTGAGTGAGCAGGAAGCGTGAGGGAAAAAAAGCAAAGAAGGTCTGGCAAATACATTCCTCAACAAAAATGTGTGCCCAGGTTTGATGTAATAAGAGAAGTAAATGACGCAGGAATTCCTTTACTCTCTAATATTATTGAGTGCTAGTACTGATAACTGTGGTTCCTTCTCAAGGTTTCTTTAGAGATTGTGGTGACCTACTCTATGACTCCAACGTGTTGGGCAATCAAATATGCAAGTATAAGTCTTTTTACTCTGGGCTTCACTCTGTTCTCATTTGCGGTATTTCTTAAGAGATAATAAAGGTTAAAGTAGGCAGGAAAAGACATGCAGCACACCCAGGACACTGTAGATAATATGGTACATACCTGGAAGGTGCCACACCCACAAGATTCGGTCCCAGTCCTCTGAACAGTGACCGAGGTCCCTCTCTCTCTAGAATTAACCTGCAGAGAGAGATTGAGATTTCAATTCATGTTTGGTTGGTTATTCCATCAAAATACAGAGCAGGAATACATTACATTTAACATCCATGTAAAATGCTGATGCCACTGATAGCACTCATGTCTGTGTGTTGAATATGAAGCTAGCGCCAGTAGCTATCTCCCAAAATGTACAGAGTGAACATTTTCACATTGATGTTTATGAGGCACCACGGGAAACAGAAAGGAAATCCACCAAATTGCAGAGATCAAAGCGTAGAGAATGCATTTCCTTTGGCACAACATCTCTGATTGTAGCTAAATGTATTTATTTATTTCCAATGTGGATTCCCTATGCAGATGGACCAATAAAATATACCTTTTTGGGCAATCTGCCAGGACCTGGTGGTGAACACGTGAGCCATTATAGTGCAGTATAATGGCTCACATGTTAATTTTCTGCTGCGACCTGAGTTCAAAGATTGTTCAACTGTCTGACCTAACCCAGTTTTCATTGTGACGCAAACTACATTCAAAGCATAGAGTCACCCTGGAAAGAAATAAGACAAGAAAACTGTCATTGGGCCAGATAATAAACCTTTGGTGTAGATTCAATTCTTACAATAAAAGCTATACTTGAGCTGGCAAAGACAGTCCCGAACTTTTATGGAGCAGCTCTGTAGCAGTATTGTTTGTCAGCTTGTGGGTTTGTGGGCTGTGCCTTTCCTCCCTGGCTGTGACAGTTTCCCAACTTCTCCTGGTAACTAAATACTCCAGCTCAGAAAATATTTAGAGTAATTGCCTAAACTTATATAACACACACACACAGAGCAGTCACAAAACTTACAGTATTAGTTTACATACTCTAAATTCGAACAATGTCTGCACTGTCTGCATATTGACCCTCTTTGACTTGTGTGTTTTCTTTTTCTTTCCTTGCCAGACTGCTCTTCCCTCTTGTGCCCTGCTCCACTCGGTATGGTATGATCGTGTTGTACAGTTTCTGATAGTAGCTGTTTATCTCAAGGACCACTAGACCAAAGTCTAATAGCCCAAACAATACCCATATTAACATTTGCCTCCATTAACAACTGCACAAAAAGAGGTCATTGGCAATGTTATTAAACAGAATATCTGAAGAAAGCATTGTTAACAAACCCTTGTTATGGCAAGCAAACAGACAAAGAAAACATTCTCAAATATTGCAACAGTCAGTGAAAACAAATCCTGTAGCCAAACAACTGTAAGAAGAGCTAGCCACTTTGGAGGAAATAAGGATCTCTACTGAACTGTTTAAGTGGAAGATTAGTATTTCGCAATATTTTTTACCTGAAAAATGAAGTTTGAACATGATGTTTGTCCAAGATTCCTCATTGCAAGCATTTGGCAGTTTGACACAACATTTCTATTACGCAAAATGTTAAAAGATGGACTGAGCGATTCTGGAGAAAACCAACACCATCACAAATACCACGATAGAACAACGACCTAGCAAGTAATGGAGCCAACATTAACTAGGTTGTGGATTTCAAATACTGTTGTTACAGTCGCTGCTGTGACGCTAACATGCAGAGTGGACAGGATGGTCCCAGGGCCAGCACACCATCTCTAGGCAGTGATACAGACAACTCTCCTGCAACTATAGCTAAAATCACAACAACAGCATGTCTTAGCAAACTGGAAAGTAAGCTGAATGTCCGTGGCAAGTCATTCGTTTCCCGACACACAAATCATGGCTGGAAAGGCTGAAATAGTGTTGTGTGGCAGTGTGCGGCGCCAATTGTTGTAACCCATTTACAGAGCCAGGGCTATGTACAAACAAATTGCTTTTCAGCGCACACACAGAACGGACAGCTAGCCGTGGTCCTCATGGTTCACCAGCAAAATCTGACAAAAAGACATACTGGATTAATAATTGCTTACCCCACCTTTAACATTACTGTGTGACATGCTCTGTGACAGTTCTGGAAATAGGTTGCCAGAGAACACGACTAGAGTACTGTAGCCACATTGAATAAACACCTAACCAATGTTGGATTCCCCTACACTCTCACTTCCCATCTTTCTGGTAACTTTCCACTGTCTAATGAGAAGAGGAATGACATATTATGTTGTAAAAGGAACTATTAATTGTGGATTTCTATTGGTTTCCCAATAGTTGGTTAGAGAAAGTACCTGAACCAGCCAAATAATGAACAGCCACTAATAGACTAAACTTTAGGCTGGACTTTTTATATGTTCCATTGCTCAGTTGTCTTGGTTGTAGATACTACTGCCCTCTAACAATTAAACAAGTAGTTAGCTAAAAGAGAAATTGACAAGGAATCCAAGAAACATGAAACCTATCCCCCAGGACAGGTTAAACGTCTTTGCAAATAATTTTCTCATTTTGTAAAAGCATATTAAACGACTTGACAAACATTTAGCACCAAAAAGGTGGGGCAATAGGATAAATACCCATTGTAGAGACTCTGCAATAGCCTAAATCCATTGTCAGAGCTGTTTCATTATTACTGTGAATTCCCTTTTTGAGTACCATAGTGTGTGCCTTTTGGTCATAAACAGTCAGTGGACATGTTCACTAACTTACAAGAACATTTGCTGTGACAGTAAATGTGTGTGTGTGTGTGTGTGTGTGTGTGTGTGTGTGTGTGTGTGTGTGTGTGTGTGTGTGTGTGTGTGTGTGTG
>JAPMOB010058183.1:0-11745 GCA_029875015.1 Lepomis gibbosus | reverse complement strand
TCTTCAAATTTCAATAACAACTTATGTTTAAGCGAGTTAACATTACAACTTAAATTATTCCTGTAAATATACAACATATCAACCTCCTCAAAAATGGAGTAGATCTCCTTTACCCATGGGGACCTATGAACTTTACTCCACTTAAATACTTTCTTATTTACTCTGTCCTCTGCCATTCTGATTAGACGGTTCCACAGTCGTATCATTTCACATTTTCTCTGCAATAAGCCTGAATGGAAGCCTCTCCTAGGAAAATCCAGTCCCTATTTGAATGGACCTCTGTGCACTCCTCCTCATAAAGCAAGTTAAGACTGGGGAAAATCTGCTGGGTTATTTGGTGGAGCAGCAACTGTTCCATGAGGCTGCTTGTATCTGATGCTGACTGAACATCTCTGGCTGTGCTCATTCTGGCTGAGTCTGCATGATATCACACCTGGGTCTGTGTGACTTGCTAAAGACATCTGTACTGGGTCTGTGCTAGTATTGGCTGAGGCTGGATGTGGATCAACTGCTTGAACTGTCTGACAATCCAGCATATACTCTACTTACAAATTTAAGCATAGCCTCTGTAAATTATAGATAAAGAAACTTTCTAGATATTATTGTGATCAGCTACATCAGGCCCATTCAAACTGGCTCCCCCATGTTTCCTTCAATATATTTTCAAAGGTAAAAAACAATTTCTACTATAACTTGACTGAATAGGTGATGACTCTCTCATTTACTGAGAGATGTGCATCCAAATTTCCCCAGTCTGCCCTGCTCATCAACATTTTAATAATTAAATTCACAGTCCACAGCTTTCCATTGTGCATTAGTCCAGAGTTGTAACTTAAACTTGATTAAGAAACAGATAATCACTGTCTTGAAATGAGGTTTGATAATGAGGAGTGCTGTCACATCCATGTATTGACTGATCCTCACAGATGTTGCTGCTGCTTATCAAACGTAATAAACAGTCGTATTTCACTCTAACATTGTTCAGGCACAAAGTCTGGCAAGCAATTGCAGTGTGAACGTAGGGTATAGGACTGAATATAGCTGTCGGTTTGCCCCATTTGTGACTACAGTACTCTGTCCGTTACCCTGTGGTTCATTAGAATTCATCTCTGGGTAACAGTAAGGTTTTAGTTACTTTTCCAGTGAAACCCATGTACATTATCTCCAATTTGGTAATAAACTGGAGAATGCATCAACACAATGCTGAAAACAGGGCCTTTTTTCTGAGCAGACAAAACTTTTTAGAGATAGGCCTATGGACACTGATGCTGCAAGAACACAGTATGATAATCTTATAGAATATGTTGCATTGCTGTAGATTAAACAACCCAACAGTATATAAAATCAGTACAATCTTAAACATCAACATCTGTAAAATTAAGCCAAAACATCATATATAATAGTAGAACACTAACAGGGACATGAATGAGTACTTTTACTTGTGATACTTAAGTTAAATATTCTTTATAATATTTACATACATTTACTTAGTATGGTTTTGAATGCATGACTTTTCTGACTGTTTATTACTAACTGATATGATAATGTCTCTACTTGTGTCTTATCAATGCTATGGTTATCAACCAGTGAAAAACACATCTGGGTCTGTAGCTTGCTAGAAGTTCAACTTTATTTTTTCATCAGCTTTCTCTGCTGTCTGATGCTGAGCAGATACCTTTTCTTTGCTGAAAACATACTGTTGCTGGTAACAAGGTGACACTGAACGATACTGTACATTTGCAAGCGTAAAAGCAAAAGAATGAGTTAAAAGATGTTAAAAACCTCTGACATAGGTGTGGAGAAAATACAACAAATGCTTGCACAGTAAAATGTGATTATTGTGATCAAATTATAAATATCATGATAAAAAATATTATCCATATCGCCCACCTGAAGTGCTGTAGAGCTGCATGACCCTTGTAGTTACGTTGCATTAACTCCATAAGTGACAGTAAACTGAATCAGCAATAATTTACAGAGATTCTAAAACATACTTTCTGGTGATATTGATATATATTCTATATCTGACTATTTACATATCTATTTCTCATCTGATTATTTTAATACAACATCCACTGGAAGTTTTTCTGTTACTAAATTAGTGAAAGTAGGTTAAATGTAATTTCAGTGACTCCTGGGAACAGAAATCATTAATTATGCATGAGTATGTTGAGTAACAACTGTGATAATAAAGAAAAAACAGAGATGCAGTTTGAAAATGATTTGGACTAGCCTAAACTTCAAACATATTTTAATAAACGTATGTTTACCCTTTCCTTAATACATTTTTTACAATAATTTACAAACACAAGGCACATGCAGTCATATTAAACTTGAAACAAGCAATTATTTGTAATTCAAGTATTTACAGTTTTTAAAGTCATGCCAGCAAATTATATAATAAAGTGAAAAAATAAATTTAAAAAGTAAACTGGCATCTCAGCACTGCTTTAGAACATAAAAAGGTTGTAGCATTACAAAATGCCTTCTGGCCAAATCAAATTGGTACATAGACACAGAGCCATCTGCAGTCAAGTCAACTTATAGGGTCATGTCCCTGTGACATTAGGCCATGTAGTCACAGACCACAGCAGAATTAATGATTCTGCAAATGTTAACAGTCACAATTACCAACAAAGTTTGCTTCATTGACACTACTGTATAATCACATTTTTAAATATATGAATATATATTCATAAATATATTAATGCTTGTAACTATTCATACGTAGTCTTCAAATACATTTCCAAATTTGCTTCATTTTCAGGACTTTTTGACGTAACGCATTATGTAATTTATACACATGTTTGTCACTATGCCACTGTTTAAATTTTGCACATTGCATCTAAATTACATTGCTGTGACTGGCATTACAGAGAGCTTCTCATTTTCCATCGCTGTCACCTTTTAAACGTGGATGAATGGAAATGGCAGTGGACGGCAGTGTTTTAAATCTTCGTCTGGATGAGCGAAAACACACCAGGTAGAAGAGCTCTGCTACGTTGAGTAGAAGAGAGATGCAGGAGACTACAAGCATGAAGATGATGAAGATGGTCTTCTCAGTGGGTCGGGACATGTAGCACTCTACAGTGAAGGGACATGGTGCTCTGGAGCAGACGATTCTTGGGTCCATGATAAACCCATACAGATAATACTGCCCCACAATGAACGCTACCTCCAGAATGATTCTGAAAAATATGGAGGTTATGTAGTTACCCAGCAGGTTGCCTTTAATCTTGACGTGGCCTTTTTCATCAGAGTACTTGGGAACTTTGACGATTTCGCTGCTAGAGTGGGTCTGTATAAATTCTCTCAATTTATTTTCTTTGTGGATAATGTGGAAAACATGACCAAGGTAGATCAGCGTTGGTGTTGAGACGAAGATAATCTGGAGGACCCAGAATCGAATGTGGGAGATTGGGAAGGCGTGGTCATAGCAGACGTTCTTGCAGCCAGGCTGTTTTGTGTTACAAATCATGCTCGACTGTTCATCGCCCCAAACCTATAATGTTCAGATGAGAAATTAATATTACAAATGTATGCACAACATGTACAGCAAATTGACTGAGTGTTGAGTTGCTTTTATGAGCATTTTATTTAGCTTTTAGTTCACATCTTTCAGCATCTGGTGTTGATATTAAAGTTAACTGGAAAATTGTGCTAATAGTGGTTACAAAATCAGTTCTGAAGATACATTGTTGTGGTAAGGCTGTATAAACAATAAGTAGCATTTCAAGTTAAAAAAAAACTTAAATAAAGAAACGTGTATGTTTTAGCAAGAAGGCTAATTTAGCAAAGAGGATTAGGCCCTCTCTTAGCCCCTGGCCCTGTGACTCTTCAAAGGTTAAGCAGTGCAGAAAATGGATGGACAGACTGATGGATGAACAACTCTTATCAACAGATAAAGAAGACAAAGCTATTTAATCATTTAAAAATGTTTCAATATAACAAAAGGTGTTATTATAAATATAAAGCCTGCAAATGTGTAATTAAACTGAATCAGCTACGGTTGCCCCGAAGCTCTGGACCTTCATTTTGGCCACTAGAGGGTGTTATTATAGATTCATGCTTTAAGGTATAATGCTGCTATAAAGTATGAACAAACAGAAGGAGACCTTCTCTGCTCCGGCTCCAAGGACCATTATCCTGAAGATAAACAGCACACTCATCCAGACCTTCCCTATGACGGTGGAGTGGGACTGCACCTTGTCCAGTAGAGAGGACAGAAAACCCCATTCTCCCATGGTCTCTGATATGATGAATAAAAGCAAATAAAATAATAATTTAGACAAAACATTTTAAGTCCCCAATTTATCAGTACCCAAGTGTATTATGATATTCAAGGCACCTACATAATTAAGACTCTGGTCTGCTAGAGACAGCATAAAAGTTTCATTAAGAAACGTGAAACTTTTGTTTCTCATTTAGCTGTTATATATAAAAGCAGTGTTTAATGATACATGCAGACTACTCAACTTTAAACAGTCTCACAAAGCAACTATCCATGTAGCCAGAATATATTTTACTGGCAGACTAGAGTTAAGTTGTGACCCATATGGTATTAAATCTGTTTCAAGTTTTTGAGAATAAAAGTATAATTTCTCAAAAAATGTAATTAAGTTTTGATCTTGTCATTATTTATTTAATTCATGGCTGTTGTCTAATTAACCAGTAATATTTTATTCTCCATATTACAGTTCAAGCGTATAAGATACAGCATTCTGTTATGTTTTCAGCATATAGTACTAGGTACTGTGGTTTATGATTATTGTTTAACAGGATGGTAAAACATCATCAACAACAGAAGAAAGTCTGTTTTGGTTATGAAAGACAATCACATGTTGTAAAAACCCTAATCTATAGTACAGTATAGTGTTCAGAATGTAAGGAGGATGCTATAAAATCGGTTGTAATGATAGAGGAATATATATTCCACAGATGTCTGCATGTTTGCTGCATTTATAAATATAAATATGTTTTGTTTTTTTTCATAAGAAGAAAAGAGTGTCTGCAGACTACACATCTAGTCAAAGTTGAAATGAACTCCAAGTAAATGTGGAAATATGTAGATAATACAAATTTTTATATTCATGGATTATGGAAAATATGTGTCAATGTGAATGATGAGATAACCTGCAGAGTTTGTCTCTACCCTGGCTTTGCTTACACACACGTATACTTCCAACACTCCAATGAAAAAATATACTCACAATAATAAATATTATATATCAATCTTTATAAACCTTTGTGGTTGAGATTTTATTCCAAAAGTAAGACACTGAAATTTAGGTATTCGTGAAATTATAAAAGAAACAAACAAATATAAAACAAAAAAGTAATTGTACACCTTACCTTTTGAATTTAAAAGGACTCTGTGCAGACAAACAGACCAGTCGCCAACTGTGCAGCTCAATGATAAAGAGCCCAGTGCACCGAATCAGACCTGTCTATGGTACCTTGAACTTTAGTTCAGATGAAATTGCGCAACAGTGTGAGCTGTCACGTTGTCATGACATCTGGAAATGATAATCAAGTGGACAATTTTGGGCTGAGTACTGACAAGATTATGCTGTTAATGATTGGCAGTGCTATAAACCAAATTCTTGTGCTCCTGATCACACTATTTAGCATTTTGTATTTGATGAGATTTGTCAGTTCTGCACCCACAAAGTGAGTATTTTTGTGAATTTTTTTTTGTGAATCAGGGAGTAAAGGGCACACTAACCTGAACACCTGTACAGCCTGCACGTATGTGAGGATTGAACAGTCACGTTCCTTTTTTGTTGGGGCTGTGTCAACATAAAGTTTCTTTTCAGGCTGTGGGATTTACACAAAGTCTGAACTGACTGAGCAAATCTAATATTATAAACTTCACAAATATGGTTTTGGTGGACAGGTTTTGTACTGAAAAGAAATACTGAGCAGGGCCATAGTGACCTTTTGTGTAGCCCTTGCAATTTTTATGGATGTATTTGATGCTCTTAATTTTATCCGTGGATCTCAACTGTATGCTGTCCAGTCAGTGTTCTTTTGTAACAATTTCACTTTTTCTGGGATCATAGACATCTTTTTAAGGCAGGACACTTTTTAAGGCCTTGCCTTAAGTCAGGAGTAAAAGTGTTCACCTCTAACCTACTTTTACCTTCTGCGTCACTCATCTGTTCCCTCTGCCAAGGACAAGAGACAAGAGGAATCACAACAAGAAGAAGACATAACAGAACCTTGGAGGAGAACATCAGCTTCTGCCTGGAGAGAGCTTTAATCATGGGAGACATCAGAGCCGAGAGGAGGAGTCCAGGTGTCCCTCATTTCCAGGAACCCCTTTTCCCCCTTCTTGGAGGTCATTGACCAGATGAAAGAGGTGGTCACTGCTAGGAACAAACCTACTCCTTCTCTGGCCCTACTCCCACTTTCCCTAAACCACCATCAGTGTCCACCTCCAGCATTGGATTTAAGTCCTCAGCCAGTTTGACACATTTGCTTCAAGGATAATGGCACTCATTATTGCCATAAATGTTAATAGAACAGCCAAAGCTTCAAACTAAATACAAAAGAACAATTCAATTCATACAGTTAAATAAAAAAGATCAACTTTCTCAAATCCTGTCTTGTAGCATGATAGATGAATAATGGTGAATATGCTTAGAAACACTCACCGATTCTGCAAATTTAGCTTCCATTACTCTTTAGCTACATATTAAATATTAATTAATCATCAATGATTTTACTGAAACTTGGTTAGACCAAGATAATAGGGCAGCTTATCAAGTCTACTCCTCCCAACTTCAGTTTTATGAGCAAAGCTAGAAGAAAGGGGGTGGAGTTTTGTTTACCACTTTGTTTAATGATTCCCTCCAATTCTGCGTCTTTTGAATATGTGGAAGGTATTCCTGTTTTCTTTGAGAGTGCAAACTCACAAATGTCTAAACATAACATAACAAATTGGTATATCTCTTCTTTTGGGTCTCAGTCAATGAGCTTGTAGATCATTTAAATTCTAAAATTACGAATGTTATTGATGACATTGCCCCTACCAAGGTGAAGGTGGCTTCTCCGTGGACAAGAGCCACGCTGGTAAGAATAGAAAAAAGACATCTCCAGGTTCATTATGACATCTATAAAGAGAGATTTTGCATTTATTGTTTGGAACTGAGAAATACAACATGTTTTCCCTTGTTTTCATTTTCTTTTCAACTCTTTTTAATTGTATTTAAACGTCTTTTTATTTGGTGGCTAATATCTGTCAAAGTTTAAACCACTCTCTATTCTGAAATGACAGCATGCAATTATTATTCTTTTTATCCCAAAGCAAATGTGAATGTTTTCTAGTTTTCATCAGTTGCAACCCTACCGTGTTACCAAAGAAGTGTAAAATATAGTCTTTGGAAGTAAGGTGTAAAAGTATAAAATGTAAACCTGTCATCTGAAGGCAAAAAAATGTCATGAAACAGTGTTTTTATCCAACTTTATCCAGTCATTTATTAAAAACAATACAGCATATAAAATGTCTCCATATACAGTAGAAACCATATAAACAGACTCTTCGCCACAATTATCATCAGCATCATCATCAATTATTTGAAGTCCTAGCTAATGAACATGGCAGTTACTTAAAGGACACTTTTAATAGCTGGGCGTGGACAAATTCATAGATTAAGTATTGAAGAACATAAATACATTATCAATATTGCACGCTTTCCATTATTAGATTTCCAGTTAAAGAATTCAAAATAAATGTAAAATTCCAACAACGTGGCGCTGAAATAATGACGCCATTCTTTGATGTTCTGTCATGACTTGTACACCACAATGTAAAAACTGTTCACTTTAGTCTTTTAGAACGAGCAAATGTGAGGCAGAATGTCTGAAAGGAGCCTTTCAGACATTAAAATGGTCAGGTCGGTGGTTTTTAATGATCACTCAGTAGTCTTTTCTCTTCTTTGGCCCCATCCAGGCTTCCACCAACACTCTCTAGTTCCATGTTCATCTTGTTCTGCTTGAGTGCTTCCTCTGTAGTCGTCCACCTGGGTGCTGCCAGGCTGGCAGGGTTTTCTGCTGAAGTGATCTTGTGAGTGCGAGGCCTGGACCCACATCTGACCCTGGTACAAATCAGATAGAAAACCTCAATGACGTTGAGAAGCAGAGATACGCAGGCGACTGCCAGCATGAAGATAATAAAGATGGTCTTCTCTGTGGGTCGCGACATGTAGCACTCCACAGTGAAGGGACAGGGCTTCTGAGAGCAGGGGAACATGGGGACCATGATGAAGCCGTACAGGTAGTACTGGCCCACTATGAAGGCAGACTCAATGATGATCTTGGCCACGAGCTGGGCCAGGTAGCTCCCGAGCAGATTCCCCTTGATCTTCACCTTTCCCTTTTCGTCTGAGTATTTGGGCAACTTGAGCAACCGGGTCCCACCGGGGCTCAACCGCTGCTGCTCCCTCAGCTTGTTCTCATTGTGGATGATGTGCATGGCATGGCCCAGGTACAGCAGCGTTGGTGTGGAGACGAAGATGATCTGGAGGACCCAGAAGCGAATGTGCGAGATGGGGAAGGTCCAGTCGTAGCAGACATTCTCACAACCAGGTTGCTGAGTGTTGCAGATGAAACCCGACTGCTCGTCCCCCCAGACGCTCTCAGCACCGGCACCCAAAACCATGATCCTGAACAGGAAGAGGACACTCATCCAGAGCTTCCCAATGACTGTGGAGTGGGACTGGACCTTGTCCAGCAAGGTTGACAGGAAACCCCAGTCTCCCATATTTTTTTGGGTGATATTCAGTTACTAATCTGTGATAAAAAGATAAAAAGAAATACAGTAAATAGTCATGAGCTAATAAATACATCAAACTTTTAACGGTTCTGTTTTCATTGATCGTACACCACACCTTATTAACAGAAACATTAACCACAACATAGTATTTAATCAATATGCTCCTGCTGGAAGAAAGGCTCATTGTTCATATTAATATTAATAGTATTTTTTTATGTTCTACATGAGACGAGGGTCTTAGCTCCCCATGAACTCTAAGGTAGTTGGTCAATATTTTCCCTAAAATAATCATTAATCAGAATTTTGAACAGAAGGATAACTCACTGGCCTTGTACTAATGAGGCATAGTTGAAATAGGCTGGTATAGAGATACAACTTTGAAAGAAGTGAAAAACGGGGGGAAAATTCTTTCCCTGGGTAAATGTAACTTTAAAAATCTTACTTCAATATTCTTGATAACATGGCAATATTTTTACAATAAACTTATAAAACGTGTTATGAAGGCAAAACTGAATGGTGAGACAAGAAAAGCAATCTAGTGCCATGATTAGTCATAATATTACATAATATTGAGTCAGCTAGAGAGAAAGCGGTGTCATTAACATTCAGAAGTTAAATGAAAACTATGAATAGTTTTTTGCAAAATATAAATACAAAAAATACTCAATACATTTCCATTCTGTATAGTGTTCCTTACAAATATTCGGTCACTCACAAAATATGCTTTTTTAATTAGTAAAATCAGCGATCTGTAGCAGAGAACAATAATCGTTGCATCTTACCTGCTGACCTGGTCAGAAAGGACTGTCTCTGGTTGGGACAGATTGTTAACTTAAATGTTGGACCTTGGAGTTTTGTGCAGAACTGATGAGGGATCACATTACGCAACACACATCTGGCTTTTATGTCACGTTGTACCTGTCAGCAAACCAGAGCAAAAAAAGTTGTAGTACCAATCGTGTAATAATTGACAGGTATTCAGTATCACATTAGGGGGGCAAGATCTTTGTCTGTTAAATGGTTTTGGATGTTTTATAAAAGATAGAAGAAAGAAATAAGTTCTGTTGCCTGGGGCCAGTTAATACAGAGACACATTGAAGCATTTTAAGTTCAAACACATAATTTTAGTTTGGTTCATTATGTTGAAACAATTAGTTGACTTTGCCTTAAATGGTGAAAACAGAATGCACCTTTAACCAGGTTCATTTTTATTTGGTTTGATTCAACATAATTAACTTACTTCATTTCCAGCCAAAACTGAGCATTGCATCCAAACCTGTGAAAAAAAAAATGTAATTCAACCATATCTGCCCAAAGTCTGGGACATTTAAATTAAGGTTTTATTTTAAATAGCGTATCTCATTACGACATCACAAGCAGGAGTAAAATAAAACACAAAGGAATAGTTAAAAATTTGGGGGAAATACTTTTATGTTTTTCCTAGATATAAAATGCCCACTAGATATGAACTACAGCCAGTTAGCTTAGCAGAAAGATCCATCAGAAATCAGGCCTCCACATCTTGACATTTTTACACTTTGGTTTATGTGCGGGTTGAACAAAATAGAGAGACGGTGGACAAATTAAATAAAAATCTGAACAAAAGACTGGAGAAACACATTAAATACAATATGCTTCCGTTCACCAGGGCCCACTGAATGGATTGATGAGTTTGAAATGTGAATAAAATTCTACGGCCTTTACAGTCACCAGATCTCAACCCAGTTGGACACCCATCAAAGACTTTGGACGATGCTCTCCATCATCACATCCCTAAGACCAAATGATCCTTGTAGTCCCCCATGTTATGGCCCGCCTCAGCTCCACCTCTTTATCCCATTTTTGGAATTATCTGGCATAGGGACTGCCAAGTTGGCGACTGTCAGAGCCTCCAACATTGAGCTTCACAACAGCTCTTTGGAAACCGTGATGTGACGGAGACCACGTTCATGTTTCCTGTGACTGAGATACCTAATGTTGGTTTTCCCTTTAATTTGTCACCGATCTGTATAACCGGTTAATTACTGAGCTTTAGACGTGCTTGTAAGCACATTTTGTTACCTTTGGACAGAGCCAGGTTAGCAGTTTCTCCTAGTTTCCAGTCTTCGTGCTGAGCCAAGCTAATTGTCTCCTGGTGGTAGCTTCATATTTAACGTGAAGAAAGCAAATAAGTGTATTTCCCAAAACCCCTACATAACAAAGAATTTCTTTAAAAGTACTCAAAATAATAATAGCAATACCAGACATATCTTTGCTCTACTTAATAATTTAATAATTAATTAATACTTACTTTTTTGCTGAGGAATAATTTTTTTTGCTGATGATAGCGTGTTTAAAAGTAACACAATGTTTATAAATATGAGCTCTGCTGATTCATATATTCTCAGTGGCCTATTAATGATTTCAAAGTTTTAAACTGAATTGAAAAGCATTCTTTCAGCACACAATTAACTAAATGCTTTGTATGCGTTACAGCAACTGTTGCTCTTTTACAGTATTTACAGTATGATAGATTAATAAGTTGTCTTCAGTGGTTTAGATGATGAGGCTGTTCTCAATATGAAAACCCTTAGTGAATTTAAGAGACAGATTAGGGTGGGGACATAAGAGCATGATAATTTAATGAAACAACAGTGTGATCAAGTATGGACAATTCTTCTCATACACATTCATCAGAACTGCAGGGAAACACTGCTTCTTATCTCAGAAATGGTTGAACAAAGTAAGAAAAGGTAAAGATCCAATCTGAATATGAGAAGTTTATTCAATCAAAAATGTAATAACGTAGTCTTAAATCATTCCAAAGAAGGACTCTTAGCAAAATCTATCAAAAATAATCTACTGTTTTAAAATGACAGCTCTGTCACCTGCAAGAAAAAATGTTTTTTTATTTTCATATTATGTCACAAAAGTCACTTTAATCCACTTTAAGTACATTTTTTTGCATGTGACTTAGTTGTGTTTACAAA
>JAPMOB010058097.1:0-15003 GCA_029875015.1 Lepomis gibbosus | reverse complement strand
AGAGTCCAGAGGCCAGGTCACAGTGACTCAGCCTGGAGCAGTGAGCTCTGCTCTGGGAGGCTCTGTCTCCATCAAATGTAAAATCAGTCAGGCTGTTATTAATTCTAACTCTGTGGAATGGTACCAACAGAAACAAGGAGAAACTCCTAAACTGTTAATTTACTATGCTAATCGTCGACAATCAGGGATCTCAGATCGTTTTACAGGCAGTGGATCAGACACTGATTTTAATTTTGCCATTAATGGAGTCCAGACTGAAGATGCAGCAGTTTACTACTGTCAGGGTCGACACTACATCAACAATCAACTGTTGTTCACACAGTGAAAAAGCGTCATACAAAAACCTCCCTCAGTCATACTGAACAGAAACTGAACTGACTGCTGCAGCTGGCCTGAGAGAAACACAGTGAAAATATAATTTTACTTTAAAAAAAAAAAAAAATCTCTGGTAAAAATTATTTTAACAGTTTCTGTTCAAGTTTGATGCATTATTCTTTTGTGGTTTAAGTGTGAATAATAGTACTGGGGGAACATTGTGCAGATGTTCATATGCACTAAAATGTCAGTTACCATTATTAGAAATTTTTACATCACGCATTATTTTTGGTTTTCTCACGACTTTTTGAATTCAACACATCGGCTTGTTACTGTCAGGGATTTGAGGGGTGGTTGAGCAGGTTGGTGGACCTAAACGCAGGATACTGAGCAGAGTACAGTTCAATCTCCAAACGTTTTGCACCGGTTTGCAACGTTTTCAGATTGAACGGCATGTTTCCTTGAAACGTTGCACCACATTCTGGAACAGGCTTCGAGGTATGTTTGCTTCCGTTTGGTGGGCGTGTCTCAGGTGTTACCCAATCAGCTGCAACAAGTTTGTAAACACAACCGTGCTAAAAGGGCTGGAAAATGCAGTGCGCTTGCGTACACAGCAGGGTGTTCAGGGGACCAGAGGTACAGAATACAAAGCAGACTTAACTAAAATAATGTAAACACAGAACTAGGAGCAAATGCTAAGACATGAACTAAGACACGGGATTAAGAACTGAGGCAAAGGACTAAAATGCAGGGCTAAGAACTAAGATAAGAGTTAAGACCGATAATAAGTAAACTTAAACATGCGAATGAATAAAATAAACAAGGCTACACAGGGAAACACAGGAAAGGATCATGACAGTTACAAATGAAACCTTTGCAAAATACTGTAATGGGTGACTTTCCACATTTGTTAAAAACAGGGAGAACAAATTCTAAACAACTTTAACATATGGACCCTCTTGCAATTCTGAAATAAAGTTTGAATTAATATAACATATAATTACAAAACATTAATGTCACAATACCAGTGACCAGTGCAATGAAATGCATGTAAATAAAAACTCAGTAGCAGTGTTCTTCTGGTGTTCTTGAACAAATATGCAACACTGACGTGAAAAAACTGCAAAATCTAATCTTCATTATATCATCGTATGCTGACGAAACATCTATTCCTTACAACGCTAGTCAGTATTTTTACATTTAGGTAAACTACATTTTGTTATGATCCTTTCATTCTTCAATCACATATTCTCATCACCAGTAAAGAGAAAATTACTCCAATATGAGTTATGATCCTGCACCATTAAAAATATGGAAAAATAAGACATCTGTTTTTGTTATAAAACATCCATGAAAAAATATTTGATCTTAAATTATCTTGATTGTCCTGCAGCATGAACACCATCAGTATTATTACAATGGTGAAAATGTCACTATTTTAAGTTGAAAAACGTGAAGTTGATATGATCACTGCCAATACTGGTCTTAACAGTTTTACAGTAAAAGTATTTTTTTTCTGGATGCAATTTTGATGCCTTAGGCAGCCATCTATGAAGCCCATAGGAAGCCCTTTGAAGAGATATTCCTTTATTATCTAAACAGCCAACACCCTCCACCCTTAGACTTGATCGGGAGTCGTGAAACACTAAAAAACAGACAGTAGCATGAGATGTCTAACATTTGTCATTGCTGTTTATTATTATTTGCAGATCATGTTAATCACATCATGTTCTTAAGGGGAAAATTATATCAATACGTGCACTTATATGTTGTTGCATATGTTGGTTTGCCTCTCTACACGGTATACAAAATTCAGTTAGAGTGCAAATGCATAAATTAATGTAATAAAAAAGTAATGTAATAATGTAACAAAGTTTATTATAAAGTTGTGCTTGTAAAAGGTGTGTTCATTTCAAATTATTCAGAATGAAAATTACATTACGTTATGTTACACTACGCTCAGTTTCAGTTTACACAAGCCCATTTCAGGAGCGATTCCCTCTCTGACCTCCACGTTTGCGCTGACCTCTCTTGTGGAGACTCATGGGGAGACTGCCTGGAGGTTGGCTGGATGGAGTCACTGCTAAAGTGCCGCTGGATAGCAAACGGCGCAGGGATATGTAGGTTTTACTCTGGTGAGAGGGGGCTGAGTTGCGGTCCATGGTCTCTGTCATTCTCTCTAGCCTCCTGCTCATGGACCACAGTAGAGAATGTGTTCGGCTTTCCATCTGACGGAGGCTCCTCTCTAAGCTCAACCGCATCTCTACCAGCTCTGCTTGCAGCTTGTCAAACAAGACACGCTGAGTGTCCAATAAGTCCTTATTATCCACCCTGGTATCGCCGTTGCTCCTCTGTGTTGTGGTGGCATGTGAGGATGTGATGGTATCTGGGGATGTTGGTCTTTGTTCCTCACCTTCCTCTTCCTTCTCTGGTAGTCCTGTGGGTGACAAGAACATCGTCATCATGTTGTATGAAATGTTATATAGTGATATAAATTGTGATATATGATTTGAATTGGGTGTTTTATCTATTAACAGTTTCTGAATTGAATTCTGTGACTACTGTAAATTTCTGGATTTGGTTAACGGTAAAAGCAGTGTAGTAAAACATTTGTGATGGTTGACAAATTGCGGTTACCCAAACCATATATGTAAACGTACAGTTCATAATATTTATATGCATAATTTAAGAGTTTCTGTTGCAGAAAGATAATCTGCATTCTGTGCGATTTGTGTGTTTATGTGCACTTTGATATGGTTGGGCTTAAAGTTAGTGAACACATTAAAGCTACCATATAACGATATGTAATTTTGTTGTTTTATTTTAGATTGGTTCAATGAGTTCTGTTGTGTCTTTAGTATAACTTCAGAGAGAAGAGAGAGACACAGCAGCACTTGGAAGATTCAATACAGAAGTAGAGGAACGAATTTAAAAAAAAGAAATATCTTTAAATTGATATAAATAAATAAAAATTATAAAAAAAAATATATAATTTCTTCCGATAGTAACACTTCCTCCTCAAAATGTTTGGTTAGTGGTCCTTGAAGTAAAAAGTTTTTTTTGAAGGCAATGTTTAAGATCTTCTGGATCAAAATGTTGCCTTAAAAAGAGAATTTACATCTTTGTCTTGCATTATCTTAATATTTTTGCCAGGATGTCTCCAAAACCACAGGCATGTGTTTTATCCACTGCACCACCACCACCCCCACTAAGTTAAGCTATGAGTTAAATTTTTAGGTTCATACAGTACTCTCTGCGATGAAATGAATACTTATGTGCTAATCATGTAGAAAAAAATATGATTTCTTATTTTTTCTTGACACATCTCGCCCATCACTCTCATTTTATCTCCCTTCTCTGTTTCTCCACATCTCTGCGTCTGCCCTTCATCATGCTATCCCCACTCTCTCTTTGTTTCAGTTTGTCTGGCATACTCACTCTCTAAATTATCCACCTCCAGCAGCAATTCCATTGAGTTGTTTTCTCCCACACGGTTCCTTGCTTGACATATGTAGATTCCAGTGTTGGACAGTTCGAGAGAGGGTAAAGACAGCACCTGTCCTGAGCCCACCTGGAGCATGGAGCTGGAAGCAGTCCTCCTGTACCAGGTGTATATCACTGCTGGTGGGTTAGCGGCACTACTGCAGGTCAGGTTCACACTTCTGCCCTCTGCCGGGCTGCCATCGTGACTTACCTCAATTGTCACGTTTATTGGAGCATCTGTACAAAAATCAGAGACTGCTGTTACCATATATTCATATCTAGACTGTATCTCTTATGCAAGTTTAAAATATTTGAAATTTCACAGTTTGTTGGATATGATGATGGATATGACACATTTCTATATGAAGCTGTAAAACTAATATAGAGAAAACTACACACGCCTAGTAACCAAAACTACTGACAAACAACAAAAAACATGGACCAAAAATAATTAATAAAGGATGAATTGTTACAAGCAACTGGCTCCCATGTGTGCTAGTGTTGTAGCACCATATTGTAAACTTGTCATGCTGTTAAACCAACTTTGCTTCAGACTTATATCTCCTGGCTTTGGATGACCATTACAGTGAAATTTACTTTACAAGAATCCCATTGTCATTTAAAAATCTAAGTTAATTAATTAGTGCAAAACATTTGAGATTGTTTGCTTCGATAATTACATATGGAAGACAGTACTGTGAGATCTGAAGTCTTGTTGGTCAAGTTCATCAAGCTTCAGTACACATAATAATAGAAACATGTTTCAAACGGGAAAAATCTTTGACTTGTCCATTAGGTATTAGGTAAAGGTGAAATCTTTTAATAATAAATAATGCATAGTTGAGAACTTTTATGTTTGAACCCATTAACATACTCACATTGAACATCCAGAAACACAGGATTGCTCTGTACCAACTCCTGGCCTTTAACAGCACACGTATAACTCCCAGCATCCCCTGCACCTGCCTGGAAATGGGGTGGTTTGGCCACTGGTTGCCCATTTTTGTACCAGACAATCTGGGTCAGTCCGGGCAGTTTGCAGGATGTGTCACATGTTAGAGTCACATTTTGTCCAACCCTAACACTGTGAGGTTTCACGCTGGCAGTCAGATCTGAGATCAGTTTAAAGAAACAGATACATGTTAGATACAAAGAAACTTAACTGAAAATATTAAAACATGTCATTTTGACAAAGCAAACTAAATGAGTTATTATCAGTGAACTCTACCTGTTACAGACAAAAACACAGATCTTTTACTGCGCCATCCGTATGTGTTTGTGTCAAATCTGAAGTAGTAATATCCAGTGTCATCCTCCTGTAGGTCAGAAAGTTCTAAGCTACAGTTGTGCTCTCGGTCACCGAGATATTTCACACGATTTTGATGTGAAGGAAGACTTGAGAGCTCAGTGCGTTTCCATCGGCCATCTTTGATGTCTCCTCTGAACCATTCATTCCTGTGGACAGTTTCCCCGTCCGGGTAGTCATATGAACACCTGAACTGTACTGATGATCCCTTCAGAGCACAAGGGTCTGGATCTTCAAAAGTCACTGACCAAAAGGTGCTCACTGTTCCTGCAGAAACATGGAGCATGGCACATAATGTTTGCACTTAATAACAATCAGTGTCAAAGCAAGATGAACAGCATATTTGAAATGCAAATGTAATTGGTTAATTAGATTCAGAATTATTAATCTGTGGCTCCTCTTCACCCCCTTTTTTGCACAGTTTCAAGAGTTTGCCATCCTGCATTTGACAGCACATATTTGAATAAGCATGTCACAAATAAAACTTTAATATCTTGAATCAATTGACTGTTTGACACAAAAAATGCAAACAAACTAGAGGATAAAGAACTATGACCTAACATGAGGAGGACAGATAGATAGGGGATTTTAAAGTTAATTAGTCATGATAACAGTTAGGTTAAGGCTGCAAAATGAAAAGAAGGTTGGAGGGTTTTGCTGCATAGCACATTGATGCCAGGTAGTTAATTGCAATTGTAAACTGTTTTAGTTTTAATTTTTTTTTTGACGCCTTTTGATTACTTATTGATTAACAAAATAAAGTTTTCAACCTACCAGGCTGTATAGTTGACACAGACAGGGGCGGAGGAACTGAAAAAAAGGACAAGAAACTACTTGCAGGTTTTAGTTACTTTAATTTTGGGCCATGACATCAGTGGTGCTTCAGTGTTGAATAAATTAATTAATGGTGACATCTTCTGGTCCAAAAGTGACATTGCACATCTTTAGGAGAACACGGATGATGACAGCAGCAGGAAAGAAGTTTGAGAAATGAAGTCTGTCAGATCAGTTGACCTCCATCAACAAAAGAACTAAAATGGGAGAAAGTCCCCCAAAATCTGTCTGACCTTTTGTTCATACTGTATGCCAGCTTTTCCAGTGGCATAGGAGCACAAATAATTTTGTGTGAAAGATTGACGTTTGTTGCATTTCTTAGTACATGGTGTGTCTGTTCAGAGTATTCTCTGTTTCACCTGTAACCATAGAGTACCCCTCTACATAACCTCACCAAGGTGAAATGTTAAACAGCCACAATTCAGTCAAAAGAAACTGCCATTAAGTTCATCTTTAATTTGTATAAATCTATTTTTTTACAGATACATTTACACATATGGTATGTAGTAAGGAATTTCAGCTTTTATGTAAGTCATGGTGTTCCATTAAGTATCTGAGGGTGCTACCGTACTCACAAATGACAGTGAGGTTGAAGGGGGCGCTTCTCTCCATCTCCAGCTGGTTTGCAGCTGTGCAGTAGATGGGACCAACCAGGTCTGTACTTTGAATACCACTGATAGTCAGCATACTGGATGTGGCCTCCTGCAGTTAAAATGTAATTATTAACAGACTGACACAATAAGTGACCGATTAATGAGATACAGATTAGGATTTTTTTTCATTATTAATTAATTTAGTGTTTTAACTTGTTTGGTTCAGTTAAATCCTTCTTGAATGCAGTCCAGTCCAAATTCAAATCCGATGTGACCAAAATACACATGAAGTCTCACCTCTTCAATAGCAAGTCGTGCGTTGTCCGCCATGATGGGTGCAGTGCCGTTGGTCCAGGAGAATTTGAGGAATGAACCCTTGGCAGAGCAGGTGAGAACCACAATGCTGTTAAACTCTACACTCTCAGACACGTTGGCCCTGATGGTCACATTTGACACCGGCTCTGCATGTAAAAACAAGGTCATTTGAATGGTGAAGTTGCACTGAATGGTTCAATGCATGGTACTGACATTGCCAGGGTTCGTTGCTGTACTCCTACATATGTACTTTTTTTGGGCAGATAAAAAGTGCCTGAGACTGTCGATATCTTTTCCTAAAATCAGTAGTTGTTTGGCAGAAAGAAGCAGTGCTCTATTTTGCCCTAAGATTTCATCATCAGCAAATAATTGGGCAAAAAGCTGTTGGTGTATAATTAAAATAACAGACAGGACAGAACATGCCCCTTTCAGAAACCAATGCAGCTGTTTGTGTGCAATGACAAGACGTGACAAGTGTTTTTCAACCGACATGTGAATAGGAAGAATAACATGGGAAACATGCTTTTGTGCAATCTGATAAGCCTCCATAAAACATGTGTCAGCCTTGTTACGGCTGTATGTTTTTCCTCTGTGCTGTGTCAATGTTCTTGTGTTTTGGTGTTCTGACTTTATTGTCTAGTTATGTTAATAAATTACCTTGATTGTGTTGTTTTAAAGGTGTTTATTTGTGTAGAGTTTGGGTCAGTTGTGGGGTGTTGTTCGCCCCATGTTGCCACCAAAGATTGGGGCGTAACAGCCTACATAAAAAGCTTATTTTTGTCATTCAAATAATTGAGCTAAGAAACATCTGAACCAGGGGGCGCCGGGAGATGGCCTTGATATACAGGAGAAACCCAGGAAAAATGTGTGTTGGCAGGAAGGCCAAACTGCTAGCATGGTTAAAGACACATCTGAAAACTGAAGTTACACACAGTAGCTCACCCAGAACTCGGAGCTTGATCTCTCCAGTCTTTACCCCTTTGGCGGTAAGTATGTTGACATAATAATCCCCGTTGTCGGTCATGGCCAGAGGCCCCAGTGTCAAGAACCCGTTGGTCTGGTTTACGGTCACTCTTCCCTGGTAATCCTTAAAGACCACGCTCTCCTGTGGCCTGCTCAGGGTGGCAATACGCCTCAGCTCACCCCCATTGCTGAAAAACCAGGCTGTGGCATTGAACTGCTCTTTGGGAGCAATCAGGGTTTTGAAAGTCACATTTTTCCCGGAGACTGCTTCCAGAGGACCCTCAGGCAGTGCATACCATTCACAGCATCCTAAAACAAAAATAAAATACAAGCTTTCAGGTTCAGGTTTAGCACTGAATATGGGATTATTCTTCTCTGTGTTGCTCTGTTTTAAGTGACTCTCCATCTAGCAATGCTTATCAGGAAATGATTGGTTAAAAGAAGTGTCTTTGTTTTTGTTACGTAAGTGATGAATAAAACTTTGGATTTCTTCTCTGTTCAATGTCAATAGTTTAAGTTAAGACAAAAATCATGTTTAGTCTAAATGTAGGTTACAAGCGCCCATAATAATAAATAAATAATAATATAAAGAAGATGTGGAGACCATACCTAAATACAATGTGTAGTATATTACATTACAACACATAGTCTCCACATCTGTCACATAAAGCACATCTTTTATTATCTCTATACTTGTGCACATATTTTTTATTCTTAACAGTGGGAATGTTTGCACATTCCTGCACAAACTATATAACACTCTCTTTTTAAAATCAGATCCAGTGTACTTTCTTTATCAATTTTTTTCCCTATTTCTATTGCCTGACCTTTGCTTTTGCCTTTAAATTTGGGTTTTGTTTACCAGCTTTTTCATCAGCTCTTAAATAAAACTCAGCCAGACTCACCCAGAATTCGGAGCATGGTCTCTCCAGTCTTTTTCACTTCAGAAGTTACCATTGTAGCATTATAATACCCCCTGTCCTTCTTGTGCAGTGGCCCCAGGGTCAAGAAACCATTGGTCCGGTTTACCTGCACTCTTCCCTTGTAGCCATCAGCCACTGTCTCTCCTACTGGCGTTACAGTGACAATCGGTACCAGCACACTCCCGTGGTTGAAATACCAGACAAAGGTGCTGAAGTTGTGTTTGAGATCAACCAGGGTTTTGAAAGTAACATTTTTCCCCAAAACTGCCTCCACTGGACCCTGTGGCAGAAGACCCTGTCCTGCACCGCATCCTGAAAGGAAGAAAAACATTTAAGAGCTTTGACCAAAATTATTTGGTGCATTAAAAAGCATAAGCACATTTTGGTTTTGAGTTAAGGTTTGCAAAGGAACAAAAGCACACTAATAAGATAAAGAATTTAGTTATAAGATATTTTCTCAGAAAAAATTAGCAGTTCAGTTGAAAAATGTATTATTTAAAGTGCTATTTTTTACCGATAATGGAGAGGAGAAACAGAAAAGACTTCATAATGAGCAGATCCACCGGGGATGATGGTCGACTCACGCTTTGCTCCTCAACTTGTTGCTTTTCGCAGGACACACCCATTAAAAGGTGACCACACACATGCTTAACATACAATTATGACAAATATAACTCTTTATCCCGGTTAATCTCAATTATTAGGAGCGTTCATTCAATGGGGGATGACTGACTAAGCAGCGCTTTCTCGTAATAAAAGCTTTCCTTTCACACCACCCACCATGGGCGTGTTTTGGTGAAAGCAGATTGTGGGAATATTGTAGATGGTGGGAAAAAGCCAAGCAAATTAGCAATGTGTGAAAGAAAGAGGTCTCCTGCATGGAGTTTGGTGTGACTATCATCCTTTGACTAGACGCTTTTTATTGAATGCCTATTTTTCCTCCACATCTGTTTTCATTTTTGAAAAATGTAATTAAGGGATTTTCTTAAAGGTGGTTATGAATTGTTACAGGTGGTCATATTTTGCAAAACTAAAATGAAGTACAAACACAAAACAAAAAAGCCTTTCACGTTCTGTGCTCATGTCTGTACTTGTATTTTTATGCTCACAACCCAAGTAGTGGAGGCAATACATGTTTTATTATGAGACAAGAAAACCCCTTTGTCAAATTTAGCCCTCTAACCAGACTCCACAAAAAAGTTAATCCCACATAGGACAATGATGTGAGGACATGATCTGTCAAACTGCTAACATAACGAGAAAGAACCTGTCTGCAAAACTGAAAGCTGACACATATCCAACACCCAACGGGAGATTGTCTATGTGCGCTTGATGGAGGATGGAGAGTCAGTCAAGTCAGTCAGTTGGGGAGTTTTTTCCCGCCTGCAGAGGGAGGCAGGATCGCACTTAATCCTAATCCATTGAAAAACGTTTCTCCATGCTAGCAGTGTGTGTGTGTTTGTGGCATGGACAAGACAAAGACCTTGCCACTGACGAGAGTCTCTTCTGCATCACATGGGGCACCTGGTCGTAAATGAACATTCAGAATCAAGTAATTGACCAGTGGCTATGGATTAACTAATGTTTTCTTGTCCGTTTAGTTATTCACTACTTAAAAGATAAAATCAGAAATGGGGAATGCACTCCTGTGTATTGTACCATTTCCGCAAGAAGCCTCACCCTGCAAAAAAAATGACCTGATCCTCCCCAAAGCCAAGACTGTACTACAGTTAAGGGCAATTGGCAGGGGGCATGCTGGAGAAGATCCCGAGCATGTTTGTTCAGCGCTATGGTGATGAGAGTTTGAGATGCAATGATTTGAGGATAAAGAGGGAAATGGAAAGGAGAAGTCTTTAAAAAACAATTATGGTAGACAGACACAGAGTCAGATTTGGTGGATTGTTGAAGAATGAGGTAATCCAGACTCCAGTGGAGTCTTTCAGAGTGCAGAACCCTGACACGTGCCCAGAAGACCACCCGTCCCACATGTGCGGATGATAGTCTGGCAGACCTGGTGAGGCATTTCAAGGAGCATTGCCACATGCAGTGTCAAATAAGTTTAACTGTTAATTGTTGTTGACTAAAAGTTATTTGGAAATTGACATTAAAGGTTTTGTTGGATGCCTGTTGTTGGAGTCTGATATGGGCCACACCACATTTATACAAGATTGTAATGGTCAAACAAAAAAAAATCAGAATTGAGCATTATGGCCTGCAGTGTGAAAGTAGCCATTTTACTGTTAATGTATTTTAGAGCTGCAGTGTAGTTTCCAGCTGCAGGCACACTCCTGGAATGCACAAGACTGAATTCATGAAACTGAAGTATGCATGAGATGTATATCAGTAAAGAAAGAAAACAAAATATGTTCCTAAGACTTCCTTGTTTCATTTGGTATGAGATTTATACAGTTGTGATGGATGGTGCCCACATTGCGTGCATTTTTACGTTGTGATTTTCCTATTTTCCCTCCACTGGGTTTTAGTGCGTGTTTGCCTTAGTCATGGGTCAAAAACATGTGCAGCGTTTGTGCATTTGGGACCTTTATTTTGAAACACATGACAGGAACTCATCATACAACTGCAAGTATGCATGGGACTTGACTGCAGTGGGTCTCTAGGACGGTTTATAAACAGCTGAAACAGGGAGAGGAGGGTGTGAGTGGTCCCGGCGCTTCAACGGGAGTTTATTGCTCCTTTTCACAGTACACTGAAACTTTCTCAACTTTTAATTTCAAGCCTTCATATTTTTCTTCCACCGCTGAAATGACGACCACCGGGAACTCCCTGGCCGGTGAGGGGATGTACTCCCAACTCATAGACGACGAGGGCTCATATGATGAGTTCAACCGCAGGCCAGATGTTGGACTTGGCGGTAAGGCCTCACCACAGAGTATTTAATATATTTGCTGCGTCTTATTGAAGGATTTAGATGTTTTCTCCCAGTCTCATAGCTTAAAGTTGAGTTCATGCTGAGCTTAATTGGTCTTTTGGAAGAAACTGAAAAAAAATTTTGATTCACTTCACAAATCAAAACACAGTACTGGGATGCTACATTATGAAACCATTGGCAGTTATTTTTCTCCCATTGCATCACAAGGCTTCTTTTTTAACTCTATTTGCATTCAGAGCCTCTGTGATCATCCTGCAGATTTGAATAAAAAGTTATTTGGGGTGCCAGTAATGGTTATTTTTAGTATAAATTACTCAACAAAAAAATGAAAACAACAGAAAATGTTTTTTCTCTGTATCTCTGTATTGATTCATTGTTTCAGCTCTAAACTTTACCAAAAAAAGTTGGAAAGTGCTTTGACATAACATCAAAACAAACCACCAAATTAGAACAAAATTCAGAAATAAACAATAATAAAACAAAACAGTCTTAAAATATTGAGGTTTAATCCACAAAATATCAGGAAAATATGATTAAAAGAAGGAGAAGTCTTGAAATAGTTAATTATGTCGAAACAGCAGTTCAAAGTCCTGACGTTTCTGTTGACAATAATATGACTCAGAGACAAACAGCAAATCTTCACATTTGGAAAACAGAAATCAAAAAGCAAATGAAAATAAAAAACAGCTTGTTGATATTATTTTTACAGCATTTTCTAGCCACATTAGGCAGCTTTGGGGATGGCAATGGCAGTCGGTAATTTAAAAAAAAGTTATTGGTGAAAGGTCAAATGGTTGAAACCAGTGTGAAAGTCTTGTCAATTATAAGTGTTCCTCCAACAGGTTTTGTGACTGCACACACATGCTCCTCCTTGGGACTTGGAATCAGCTCTCTGTTGTTTAGTTTCTGATTTATTGATTAATTCTGACATTTCAATCAATTTTCTTCTGGCCGAACCACTTTAATTACTTTATCTACTCTACTTCTTGTACTGAATTACACGTCAATTAATGCATTCCTGAAACTGACAGCCTAACAACAACAAAAATATTAATAAATATAGCCACAAGTGGCAATGATCACGATCCAAGCAAGTTGCGAAAAACGCAACATTTGAAATTTTGAGAGGAGAAAAATAGATGCAGATGATTTAAGAGATTAAAGTGATCAAATAATTTGGACTTAAAGATAATTGCGTACAACGTAAACTTGATTGTTATATGTAACTGACTACTTGGTGAAATGTTCAACCCACCTGAAAATACTGAAGATCACCACAGATTCACAGTTTAACCGATATAAAAATCCTTTGCAACGCTTGATAACGGACATCCAGAGAATGTCAGTGTCGATTTTGGTGAAAGACTTGAAAAAAGACTTGTAGAGATTTAGATTTCAATTGAATTATTTGTGGTCATTTCTGTAAAATTGTATTATCAGTTGTTTTATGGAAAAAAAACAAATTCACGTATCAAATTTTTTATGATAACTTTTGATCAGCGACGTCGGTAGACGATCCTGCCTAAGTTTCAGGTCTATTAGCGAAACCGTGACGAGTTTGCAAAAATAGGTTTTAGAGAAAAGTGATAGAAAGTTGCATAGTTTAACATTTTTAGAGCAGAAGGCCATTGGAGGAAAGATGCAGATGAATCCAGCGATTAAAATAATGAAAGAAGTTTGACTCTATTCAAAGCCGTTTTTGAGTAAAACGTAAACTTGATTGTTATAGCGCCACCATGAGGTCTGTGAGTGCCATTTGTTTTTTGCCTGAGTAGCGGCTGGAATTTGCAACCACCTGCCGATTTTGGGCAGTTTTCTCCAGTGGTTTTTGCTGTCCTAACACCTATAGTGAAGAAAGAAAGAAAGAAAGGAAGAAAGAAAGAAAGAAAGAAAGAAGAATCCAGCAGCTTCGCTGCTTGGATCCCTAATAATTACAATAATATTAATCCTTGAATCTGTGTGGGAACGAATCTCCCTGCTGGTGATGGCTGCCTCACATCCAAACAAATCAAAGTAATTTCCCTCACTTCTTTCCTCTTTTGTTTCATAATTGAGGTGCAGCCAGATTTCCCACATCTGGCTTTGACATGTTGGACTTTCACAAGTCTGAACAGAGCAGAGGAGATTCCTGTATGGATAATAAGCTCTGCTTCAAGAAAATGTAATTCATCAGTTAGTGTGAATACATAGAGCTCTAAAAGCCATGAATTATCATATATCAACACATACTTTTCTAGAAGCATGATTTTAGTTTAGCTGTTTCAGTTTCTTTAATGGAAGAATTGTGAAACATATCAAACTATTTTTTTTAAAGCAGTAAAGTTTTGAGGGGTTACTTGTAAAGTGAAAATACCGACCACCCTTATCTCAGAAAATAAGCAAATTATGGTAGTGTATTGCTTCCACCATGACTAAAACGTATTATTATGAGAAAAGTTATTTCCAGAGTTTTTACAAGACACATTACCTTTTATCAACTCATTTAACATAACCTTGTTCACAAAACGTCAAAACAAAGACCAACATCAGCTGGGGGAAAACAGCTGGTTTAAATATGGTTAAATTTTTTTTTTTTAATGTGAGGCAGCTTTGACAGTGGCCCTTCAAAGATAACATGAGGTCGTTATTTATTCCTCTCAGTAAGGAAGTCCATTCAGTTTTGAGAAAGAGAACAATGAGTAGAAAAGTGTCATTAGTGATAAAGTGTAATGCACCATGATAAACAGGGTTTGGCTGCTGAAGTTTCCTAAATATTGGTTTGACTGAGAGTATTGTGGGTACCATTTAAAGTTTGAATGATGGGATAGTCAGACACTGGTGGAAAACACCATGTACTTGCTGTGCTTTTGAAACACTTCTCATTAGAAAGCAATAATTGAAAAGCAGTTTAGACTGAAGTAGACTTAGAGCCCAGGTTGGGGAAGAGTTAGAGATATATAAAACTGTATCATCATCATTGTATCAACCTCTAATTAGGAAGTCACATGTATTTCATACACAGGGGATACAGTCTGTCTATTAACTCTGAAGCAGAGCAACACATCTCTTGTCCTTGGCCATCTACCCAGCTGTCCTCATGCCCCCACAGAGAAAGACAGCAGTATGAACTAGAGCTGCAATGATTACTCAATTAGTCAAATAAATTGCCAGAGAATTTTGATAATTTATGATTCATTGGTTTGAACAATGTAAAAGAAAAGGAAGTCAAACTTCTCTCTACTTTAGCCTCTTAAGTATGAATGGTTTCTGGTTTCTCAACTTGCCCACAGTAAAATGAATACCGACAGATTTATCGACAATGATAATAACTTTATTTGTATAGCACTTTTCAAAACCATGTTCCAAAGTGCTGTACAGCGAGACAAACATAATCCATACTTA
>JAPMOB010058038.1:0-11922 GCA_029875015.1 Lepomis gibbosus | reverse complement strand
CACACACACACACACACACACACACACACACACACACACACACACACACACACACACACACAGAGCTCAATTCAAGAAGAGAAAGCAGGAGTGGGGGAGTTGATATCCTCTCAGCAGTGTGGTGAATGTTTCACAGGACTGACAATAATTCAAGGTACAAACTCTCTCTCTTTCTCTCTCTCTCTCTCTCTCACACACACACACAGATTCCACTGGCTGTGTGATTAGCTTGGATTGAGAGAGAGCAGGCCAAGAGACTTGACTCAGTAGTAGTGTGTATTCCTGTTAGATTTATATGAAGAGAGGAGATTTACTGTTGCGTGTGACTTCAGTCCATAACCCTGATATCCAAACTATATATAGGAAGAAACACAAAACATTTAACATAATTCTTCCCAGTTTGCAGTGTCATTTTTTTTGTACTAATGGTGTACCAGTATAATACTGATTCATACATTTAATAAGGGAGAAGGGGGTAAAAATCTTGGAACTTAAAAATAAGTTATACAGTAGCATAAGTTTTTTAACTCCAGGTAGATGTTAGATGTTTAAAGGGTTTAAAGCCATGTTTGCTAGTGACATGTGGGGCGACTGGTACTGTCTATTACAATATTGTACTCCAAACTGTAAGTATTACTTTACAACATACACATTAGCATAAAAGCTATGGGCCTGCAGTTCCTGATGATACTCTTTTCCCTTTACCTTTACCCCCTTGATTGTAACCCCCTTACTCTCTAACTAATATATTTTGTTCTCTTGTATTGTACCTACATACATGTACTGTAGGCTGTATCAGTATAGCATACTGTACTAATACACTAAACCTTAAACCTTGGGAGGAATGATGCTGTATGTTTTAGGCCGTCATCTAAAGCATTACGAAACACCATGGTGAAACTATGAAAGTCCAATACTCAAACACAATAATCATTCATAATAATAATAATAATAATAATAATAATAATAATAATAATAATTGTTATTATTATTACTATTATTATTATTAATATTGCACAAGTAAGCACATCGTGAGCAATGTACCATCCTAAGCCAAATTCCTCATATGTGTGCACGTACCTAGCTAATAAAGCTGATTCTGATTCAGATTCTAATGACTGAATATGACTTGAGATGTGTAATTTGGGTGGTGGCTGAAGTGTCTTGTGTCTGCAGAGAGCAGTGACGTTATTGCAGTTGTAGTAGAAAAACAAACATGTGTGAAGTATTTTCTTCAAGATAGTAGTGCTCTCAGTAGGTGTGCGAACTATGGCCTACCATTGTTTTCAGGAGAGCTCACATTTTTTCAAGGGGTGGGGGTAGTGAAGGGTGTTGGGCCAAAAGGCCAAAGGCTCTTAGTATGATAAAGAAAGTTGTTTTTTCCCTGATCTTTGAGTTAAAGAGAGAGAAGTTTATGGTATTGCACCACCACACTTGTATGACAAGAATTACGTGCATGCTGCTATCTTTATTAAAGTGAATTAGTGATGAATCGTACATTGCATTGAAAATACCCTAACTTTAGACATCAAATTTTATTATTGTATTATTGTGTGCACCTGGCAAATAAAGCTGATTCTGAATAAAGCTGATTCTAAAGATGATGATGAAGATACACAAGAAGAGCAATACATGGCAAAAAATAGCATCATTTGTACAAACATTTTACAAATCATGTTTTTAGAGGAGCTCCTGGCTTATTACAAGTCTTGTAGTGTTCAACTTGCTGTCAGTGGTGAAGGATGGATACGGTCAATGAAAAATAGGCTAATAAAATAAAGTAAAATTTGCATCATATCTCACGAGCTTTTATCACACGTTTTGCATGTGCATGCTAATAATAAAGTGAGCTGTAACTCATGTTGTCAGATACGTGTGTAGGAACACTACTACAGAGCTAAATGTAGTGAAAAGCGTGTCAGCTGTAATGGCTCATAACAAACAACATAACGGTTGGTGTGTACACGTCTGTCACGTACTGCGCGCGTGTGCCCCGTGGTTACACACAAAGAAGTGAACAGGAAGCCTCAGCGTCTGATTGGCTGTCTTGGACACGCAGTCCTGCCTGGTTACTCCGCGCAGTGACGGTGAACCCCTCCGATAAACACAAGTCTTCTTTCTTTTCCTTCCTGTATATTCACCCGCCAATGAACAAGTATGCTATGGTGTGTTCGGTCTCAACTTGCACACTCAGGGGCGGATCAACTGCAAACACTAAAAACTAATATTAAAAGAGAGAAGTGACTCAAAGCAACTCATTCAGAGGCTCCCTTGATCGATTGTCTTGATAGAGATGGTTCATAAGACACGTAGCCTAATGTTTACAGGATATCTGATCAATGTTCCTATTGAGGTTAAAAACACAGAGCTTATTGTCATTTTGTTCTTTCTCCATGTCAGTGAACTTCACGTTCTAGTGTAAATAAGACGATTTCCCAGGCTGTTTGGATAACACCTTGTATCGAGGTGGAAAAACTCACAGAGACGCTGATAAAGAAATACCTGGTCAGCACACACACACACACACACACGAGAGGCGCCTTTATCAAATAATAGTCTAGTCTATTTATTTTAACCTTATAGGAAGTAGATCTGCAACTGCAAACATCCCCGTTAAACTTATATCTAAATTTAGCCCTAAAATCAAGTCTGAATCCTCAATCATCCATTTGAAGCAATGTGGACTAACAAAATGTCCTTACTTTCAAAAATCCCCCAAATAGTCCTCACATGTCAAAATGTCTCCTCACCTATCGTCTTTTTTTTCGACACCGAGGAGACTTTTTACAAAGTGACAACTTGTCAGAAATGTTACTTCAGTGGGTCCACATAAAGACAGAGGAGCGAACGACACACACCCACACGGAGTTGAGTGGAGTTGTGTTATGTTTTAGTTCCTGGTTTTATGAGTATCACTCATGCAAAGGTTAAAATTTACTTTCGCACTAACTTACGTATTTTTCAACCTGGACCAATTATTTCCCCATGTCTTTGTGTCTATATGACTAATTGGTCCAATATTAAGCGAGTAGGCTACGTTGTAGTCTGCAGCAGCTAAACAGGGCTGCAACATAATCCTTGCAGACAATCGCTCCCCGTCAGTGTAAGTCCAGTGTTTGTTTTTGCCACTGACAGGCTTAGGTTGTTATTTCAAGTGTCTGACAATATTGTGGAAATGATCCCATACACAGAGAGACCTTAAAAAAAGACCAAGACCATTTTAGTTTAACCAGAAACAATCGTTATATCGCTCTCGTCAAAGCCACCAGACTCCATTGATAAAAAAAGCAATTTCACCTGAACATGGGAGTTGCTGGTCTACCGCTGCCTCGGTCGGTTAGTTTGTGCTATTGTGTGACTTTTCTGTTTTTGTTTGTTTGCGTTTGGGTGTTTTAAAAGGTTAAAAACACCAAAGTCATACTAATCGAGCGAGGCAGCGTTAAACCAGAGATGTAGAACTACTAAAACTTACTAAAATATCCAGATTAGTCACATATACGCAAACACATGGGAAATGGGTTACAGGCTAAGTTACTCTTTAAGAAAAATGGTGCAGATATTTCAGATGTTTTAGATCAACTTCAGTGTGGATAAATAAAATAAACTTTAAATGCTCTGACACCCTCTTCTGGTCAACCAGTGGGGTTTAAAAAGTGCCTTAGAGGAGCATTTTGCGGATATCTGCCCACAGAGGACCAAAAATGCTGATGAGTGCAGCTTTAATGAAAACTGTTTTTAAATTAATGCGAACTGTGAATGTAGTGAAAGTAGGAAACAAATGTATTCTGAGAATGACACATCAAGTAAATGGAATACTAATAACGAACATTTATTTATGAATCCATTTGGAAATTCAATCATTTATCATTTAAAGGCAGAATAAGAATGTATGTTTTAACAATATTTACTGGTGGGCACATATCAATCACGTAACAGTTTTTACAGCCACTGTTCAAACCCACATAACTTACTTAAAATTCTAGTGCCAATCTCAAACTTTCCAAACATTTCAGAACGGTCAGACTGAATTTTGGGGAAGTGTGTCTAAAATGATGCAGTAGATATGTAGATATTGTCTTGGGTTTGAATATTTCACTCAGTGTAAACATCAGCTTCAATGTAGAGGTGAAACATAATACATGGTATACAGTATATTAAACTGTCAATAAAGGACTTTTCCAACCTTAAACCCACTTAGAGGATTATTTTGGTATTTTTAAACACAGGCCCAATTTATTTTACATATTTTAGAGTTATAATGACTTGTTGGTACAAAAAGTTTCAGAATCTGTGCAGTAGATGGCTTTGCGACTGCAGTGTCGTGAAATGTATTACTACAGGCAATTGTGCCCGTCACAAAGTTTGTCCACAAAAAGCGCTTCTTTTTGCTGCTGACATGCTCATACTGTTATACAAGGTGTCTGACAACATCATGCAAAGGATCTCTACGAACACCTGGTGAAACACCTTTTTTTTAAAAACAAGAAACAGAAGTCTTGTTGAAGGATAATTATCTGTAACTCGCCCCTCACAAGATATCAGAGGCAGAGTTGTCCTTGAGCAACTCTTCTGTTTCTTGTTAAAAACAAAGGTGTTTTAGAGGGTGTTACTAGTAGAGATCCTTTCCATAATGTCAGACACTGCACGGACTCCAAAGTGTGAACAAAAAATGTGAAGATAGGGTTCAAAAATCGATTATCATTTAATGTGGAAATAAAGGGGAAATGGGTGTTGTGGTGTGAACTTCATCCTCGAAACAGTCAGACAACCCAACCAAAAGGTGATTTCTCCTCACAGTGAAGATGCTAAGGCCTTAAGCAGGTGAGAAAGCACCCCAATATGTAGCATTGGTGATATTGCATCTTGTCTCATACCTGAATAAGCACCAGCGTCACTTTTACAATAACTTCATGAACTCATAACACCTGTTCTGCGTTTTCTGACCAATTTAATTAATTAATTAATTGATGATCTTTTATGAAATTAATAAAATCTGTTAAACGCAAAACACTGTGAATGAGACAATTATAAGTTGTTGAAACTCTTCTCATGTCAGATCCATCTATAAAACGGTAGTGAACCTTAAACAGCAATTCAATGCACGTCACAACTTGTTGACACTGTATGCTTCATCACAGTCAGTAATAGATGATGAAGCCTGTGAGAAAACAGATATCACTCCTCTTCTTCCACATCATCTCTTACTTTTACTTTTTTAGCTCAGCTCTGTTCTCCAGCAGTGACCACGCTCTTTCTGTAAATGTCCCATCATATTTAAATAAAGCTGCAATGAACACGTCTGAATGATGAAATGTCATCACTTCAACGGGAGATGTTACAGATTCCGGGTCTAAAAACAGGCTTTATCGTATCATTTCATTCTCCCGTCCTTTGTCTCTCCCCTCTGAGTCACTGTTCTTTTTTTCCCTCTTCCTCCTCCTTTCTCATCCTCTCCTGCTCTCTCTCCAGCTCCTGCTGTTCTCTGGTGTCAGCCTCCTTCAGTTTCTTCTCCACGTCCTCAGGAATCTCCACCTCCATCAGGTTCTCCATCCCCTGCTCCGGCTCGTCTCCTATCAGCACCTGGAGAGAGGGAAGAGATGGAGGGATAGACGGTACAATACATGACATATGCATAAAGTTACCAGTTTATTAGGTACACCTATCTAAAAATAATGAGTCTAAACCAACAGCCTACCAATAAATCCTACCCCTCAGGAAGGTTACAATATTTAGTTTTTGGGGAAGCTGTTTCAGAGGTGTTGATTTATACATTTTATGGTCTTTTTGTAGGATGTAGGCTTTTTTCAGCACAGATATTTTGATTATCTTAGTAGAAAGGCACATGTGTTAATAATAGTAATGGCTTGTTATTCATTTATCCCTGTAAGCCGTAGATAATGACAGAGGCAACGAGACAGAAGAGGAGGTTGACAGAGAAAGCTAACAAGTGAAAAAGAGAGTGACCAAGCAAGAGGCTGCCTGGCAAGACTGGCGCCGTGCTGGCGTCTTTCTGTTGAACCAGTAAGTTATACATTACTTTACATTTACATTTATCTGACGCTTTTATCCAAAGCAACTTACAATTGCTATTTATGTTAGAGGTTTCACACCTCTGGAGCAACTAGGGGTTAAGTGTCTTGCTTAGGGGTGGACGTGCCACAGTGGATTCAAACCTGGCTCTCTCACGCCAAAGGCATGCGTCTTATCCACTGCACCATCACCACACCCTGTGTGGGCTGCTGTGTCGTGTGTTGTCGCACTTGCTTGATATTTGGCTGTGTTAGCAAAGTTGTCGTCTTGCTAGTTTTTGATTGTAACAGCACTGTATGCTAAGATTGATTAATTGTTGTAAAATGTCATTTATGGATTTATTTTTTTATTTTTTTATTTGATCAAGACACAAAAACAAGAACAAAATTTTACTATTATAAATCCAAAGTATAATTTGATTATTGTTTTTTTAAAGTACAGGTAGCAAACCATCAAGCAAACAGACAGTATTGATTATTTGGTGGCTAGTATTCTAGTTATTGTATTTACAGTGAAAAGATTTGTTTGGTTAGATTCCTACCTGGACCAGTTTCTCACAGGCTGCTGTAACGTGGACGTCCTTCTCCCAGTTGTGGAACTCTCTCATGATCGGATAAACGCTCTTGTCTTTTAATGTCTGACGGCCGGCTTTGGTCGCTGTCAGCTACACAAGAGACAAACAGTAAAAGAGCTTAACATGAAAACATGCGTGTGTGTGAGGCTACGTGTTTGTGTTTGTTGTGTCGCACCAGTAAAAGTGTTTCCAGCAGCATCTTTCTGATGTCGGCGTCTTCTTCTCTCTTCTTGTCCTCGGGGAGGTACTGCAGGTCCACCGGCAGACCTGAGCATCACATCAACTTCTGTTAGAGTCCGAACCAGCTGTACTGTGACTGGGCTTTGGATTGTGATCCAACTAAAAACACTTTGATCAGACAAGAATCTGAGCAGAGCCAACAGTGTGTTTGTCTGTGTCTCAATACTTTCTGACTTCCCTTCCCACGCAGCCCTCAGTTCTTACTGAAAACTAGAGCAGCAACGATTTGTCAATTAATCTTTTAGTTTTAAACTATTAAATTAATTGGAAGCTATTTTGTTAATCGATGAATCACTTTTTAAAAGTGAAAATCTCCAAATTTTCTGATTTCAGCTTCTCAAATGTAATATTTTATGGTTTCTTTACTCCTCTATGGCAGAAAACTGACTGTATATGGGTTTTGGACGAAGAAGAGATTTGAGGACGTCACTGTGACCTTTAAGAAAACCTGATTGACATTTTTCACAATTTTCCCTACAAAACCACTAATTGATTAATTGAGAAAATAATTGAAAGATTAATCAATAATGAAATATTTGTTAGTTGCAACCCTACTGAAGATGTAAATCTTTATAAACTGGTCACAAATATATTTCAAACCTAAAACAGCTGGGACACTGCTTTTAGCAAACGTCTGGGACTAAGTAAAAATAAACTATATGGTGTCACCGAGTGCAACGATGCAGCTGATCGATGTGTTTTAAATAGTTTCTGGTCAACAATGGAAGAATAAGATATGTCACAGAGGGATTGGCACATGGGATTTAATGACAAAAATAAATATAGAGAATGTCTCCAGACTCCTCTAACGCATGATACACTGAATTACAAACCTTCATTTTCTTCCTCTGTCAGCTCCTCTGGACCGGCCAGCGGCAGCAGGAGGAAGGGCAGGATGTCCACAGCGTCACTTAGTAACCACTCATGGTTGGCTGGATAGTTTGAGGAGAGGTTTAAAACAGATATCTGGAACTACTGTCGGACTAGAGTTCAGTGACAACATGACAGGTTTTACAAAAGACGCTGCTGAATACAAATGTCAGACTCTGTAGAGGCTACTTCCCCAGGCAGCTGACAGACATAGTTACAGCTTAGAGAGAGACAGATGCATTTACACCTTCTAACTAGAAGGCATCTCAAAGCAGTCAGACTTCAGCCTGACTCAAATGCTTCTTGGATGCATTTTACAATGTTTTGATATCAGATAGCTATCCGATCTGCTCTTGCACATTAAGTGGCAATGAGGTCTTTGTGGGTGTCTCACCGTGGTCAAAGCAACAGTTGCGCAGGGTGCCTATGACCCCGCCTCTCCTCACCACTGATGCCTGGTACTGAGTGAAAGGCAACAACCTCTGGATTACACACCTGCAAAACACACACATGCACAGATAATTACGACCAAAGCATGTCAATGTACAGACTTCAATTGAATTTACTGTCAATTAATTGTTTTTATGTAATTTATTTGTAGCTTTGGCAATATTGGTTTTATACATTTATACCAAAAAAGCTGATTTGAACTGAACTGAATTGAAAGGAAATGTGAAAAAAGGACAGTGTTGAGTGCTCAGAGCTTTGTCCACTTTTACATTTGAGCAACCGTGTATAAATAAAGTGTATTACGTCAGTTTTGAAATCTCCCCTCTGTCTGACCATCAGTTCTTGTCTAGCAGTTTAAACAGTCACCTGTCCTTGTCCATTATTAAGTTTCTGGCCTCGGGCAGCTGTGTCAGGTTGGACAGCAGAGGACCTATATAGTGGAGATGAGCATTCTTGTTGTAGCCTTTAGTACAAAAGACCTCCACCAGCTGAGCCAGACCAACCTCCTCCTGAAGGACCTGAAACACCAAAGAAACATGTCATCTCTCATCATCCTTTGAGAAAGACTCAACCAGGAGCGCTTGTTGTGATGACCTGAGAGGCTTTGCAGACCTGAATGGGATTAGCAGCTCGGGGATATATGGTGGAGTCAAGCTGTGTATGGCCTTTAAAGTAATTAGAAGGATTTTGAATTAAATCCTAAATCTAACAGGAAACTGGTGCAGTGAAGGCAGCACCAGGAGAACATGGGAACACGGTGAACTACATCTAATGGTGCTACAGTTTTTTGTCTTAAATAAGAATTCAAGGATTATAAAAGTCAAGAAGAGAGGAGGCAAAAGAATGGATGATTTACTCTAGCTGCTGGGAAGATAAGAAGGGCGTAGGTTTTGTCTGTCTGTGTTTTTTTAAGGTTTACATAACACCAGCCGCCTACCAGGAAAGATACACTATTCTGGTGCAAAATGACAAAATGAGAATAACAATTTTTCCACCCAGCCAAAACCCCCCTGGGTAAAGCATCTAGATCCACCACACGCACCCACCTTGAACACAGTCTTGCAGGTCTTGTCTAGGCGGGTCAGGTTAGACAAGATGGTGCAGACCTGATCAGAAAACAGGTACTCTGGATCCAGAAGGTTCTTAAACAACACTGGAAGAACTTTGACATCTGTCACCAAAACCTGGGTGAGACACAACCAAGAACAACGCGTTTGTCTTCAAAGAGGACATCAACACTGAATCCACATCATCTCGGAGGGCTGTACAGCTCTTTTTGTTTTGCTGCCACAACAGCCTCTCACTCTGGGACAGAAGAGTAGTTACTTATTAATAAATCATCAACAAGAATTAAGACCATGCTCTGCTGATGAGTCGAGAGTGATCACCTGGTGCAGAGTCTCGTCAGCTGACAGGTTGATGAGGATGTGGTAACAGTCCTTCACTATAGCAATAGAGGGGTCACGAGTCAGAGCAAACAGGGCAATAAGCATGTCAGGTTTAGAGCGGAGGAATCGGCAGCCATCCCTGAAAACAAACAAAATAAAAACACAAAAAGAGAGTGAAGGTTGGTCAACTATCAGCTGAGTGAAAGAGCACAAGGGTGTAAATACATCCTAACATACAGCGAGCGAGCTCTAATTGATGGAGCATGAAAAACTGTCCACATATCTCTACTGGGAAAAACTGAAACAATGTTATCTTTGCTCCTTTGCATCGCATGCTGTTAGGAAGAGGTGCAAATTCCTGTTAAGGGTGAGTTTTCATCTCAAGTGATCAAACACCTTAAGGCTCGTGAAGACTACATGACTTTCAGCTTCGACCAATCGCCATGTCGAGTCGGCTGACTCCTCCAGATATTTGGCATGCGAGATATCTGGCAGACGTCAGCGATGTGTCAGAAATGTGTCAGGGAGCCGTTTTGATGCGTCGTTGTGTAGTTCACACAAAAAGACTGCCGGCCGACAGCTGAATTACTCCCGATCACAGGCTGACGGTCGCAGAGCTCGGCGTCTCCTGTCTAAAACGTACATTTTCGAGCCTCTGATCGTCATCTGGGATGCGAAAACACACATCTGTTATTTGTGTCTTGCTCAACACACTGTGGAGCACGTCTCCTATGGACCAAAGTGTTGATCTAGAGTCTGGTCCAGGACTAGTCTAGCATTCGTATCAGAGCTGAGAGCATAGACAAGGGTCCCAGGTTGCTGCATTATGATGAAAAGCAACATTATTAATGGTATTATAATCATCAGACTCCTACCTGTGTCCAGAGAGTCCCAGGATGTACTCTGTGGCGTGACCTTTGACATCAGGACGAGTACCGGCAGTTAGAAAGGAGAGCAGCTCCGCGGCCTTAGAATCACTCAACATCTTCTCCTAGTGTCTGATAAACAGCAACAAAACCACAACCAGCCATCAGTACAGCGCCCTACAGATATACTTACTGCAAGCCTTACTAAAACCAAACTTCACATGAAAGAAAACAAGAAAAAAAGGATTCTCCTTCACTGTATGGATTTTCACTAGCATATATTTCCCATGACTGTTCGACTGACAAGAAACTCAAATTTTGCATTAGGTTGAGGTAAATTAGGTTAAGTACATGTACCAATACAACAATGTAAAAAAATCCTGCATTTTAATAATTTAATTTTACTTCATTAATAGTGTTAACAACAAATGCACTTAAAGGATCAAGAGTAAAAGTACTCATTATGCAGAAATATGGCTTCTGTGACACTGATATAATATAAGACATTCTGATGCATCAGTGTTTGAGCAGGATTGTACCGTCACAGCTGCTTGAGGTAGAGCACGTTTTAACTACTTTATGTAGGTTTACTCCAGTGGTTCCTAAACTAGGGGTCAGCCCCTGCCAAAGGGTGATCACCTTGGTGGTCGTGAGGTTATTAATGATCTGCTGCACACGTTTGTATTCACTTTTGGAACATTTCTCTAATCTTAATGGATATTTTGGGTCTTGAACAGTCACTGTCATGAAACCATGTGAGGAGTTTAGAGGGGAAATGGCTCTTTGGTGGAACAACTTTAACAACTACACACTGTTTTTTGTGAGATGGCACAAGCCAAAAGGTTTGGAATCACTGTTTTAATCTTTAACAGTATATTACTATAAGTTTATTGTACCTCTTTTGGTTAAATGGTAATCTGAAAAGTAACTCCAGCTGTCAGATTAATTTAGTTTCCCTCTGAAATGTAATGGAGTACAAGTATAATAAAGTAGCATGAAATGGAAATACTCAAGTAAAGTACAGGTACCTCAAAACTAAACTTAAGTACAGTACTCGAATATATGTACTTAGTTACTTTACACCACTGTTTATAAGACATCAAAACATCTGATTCTGACAGAATAAACTCTGACTGAAGATTAAGTTAGTAACTCAAATCTCAGACAACCTACTGACTTTATGGCCTGTTATTTCTTAAATAAAAGTTACTCAAATAGTTTAAGACACCCTTCCTTTCTTAAAACAGACAGGAAGCTGTCATAAAATCTTTATAGCACCTAAAAAAAACATTAACAGATCAGTTCAGATGAACAGATGAAAGAAGTACTAGCATCAAAATAAACTATAAGCTCAAAAAGTAAAATTACTTATTTTGTATGTAGAATTGCGCATTTCAGAATAATATATATTATATTATTAGATTCTAATTGTTGCATTAATTTGTTAATTTAATATTGTACCTCATTTTAAATATATATATATATATATATATATATATATATA
>JAPMOB010058015.1:0-22242 GCA_029875015.1 Lepomis gibbosus | reverse complement strand
ATGCCCCCATATCTGCCGTTTTAGCTACGTGGGAGCTCTGGGCATCAGCTGTAGCAGCTCCGTGTTGCAAGCACCAATCCCGCTCGTTTTTTTTTTTATAGACAGTACTCACAAAGGTATAACGATGAAGATTAACTTGCCCGGAGAGTAAACGGCATAGTTGTCAGAGCTGAATCCGACCGACTACGTGTGTTTATTTCTCCAATGGTTGGAGCGCTTCTCCCTGCTCCTCTAGCTCAAGTTCTGCACACAACTCTGAAGCCTCTGTGACGTACGGACAATCTCAACACTGATAGGCGACTCAGCGTCGACGTCTTCGCTTCACGTGAATTCCTTCGCGTTGCCTTCGCGTCACCGGGCACGCCCCATTCGCACCGCTTCACTCCGCCCGACAGGAAATCGCGGCTCTATGCGTCTTTGCATTGACTTTGTATGTAAACTCACTGCCCCTAACGCTTGTTGACTTGTATTAGATCATTCTGTGGTGATACTGTTTTCATGAAAATGATGTCAATAAAGTAGTTCAACTAATCGAAATGAGAAACTTGAGACTTAAATGTGTGAGGAAACTGAGAAGTGTTGTCCCCTAGGTCGCACTGGATCATTTTAGCACCAATTCTAGGCTTCAATGAGGGAGGTGCTTCCAACCACCATCCTCAAAAACCACACAATGCAGCAGAGTTTGGATATAATCAAAACAGAAAGTTAGAGAGTGGGACGAATGGTAATGATGAAAAGTTGGGGAAATACTTCTGGTACATGAAAGACAAAGTGAGTGAGCAGGAATGAGAGAAGCTCCCAGCAGGAGGCTGCAACAACAGAACTATAACCTGATCAGGAATCCAAGACAGGCTGCTGCAGCACTCCACACACTGCCTCTCAGAAACACAATGCACTTCAGGCTACTTTTTAAAGCAACTCAAATGCCACTGTTAATGGCTGTTAGCATTACAATGCTGTACATTCATCCTTATTTACAGTGTGCTGACGGCAGCAATAATGAAGTGCCTGAGCTGACATGGAAGAGACCAGAGTCAACAACAGAAATGTTTAGTTTAGAGTACTTAATCTGCTGTTAAGGCAAACACATCCTCAGCGCAGAGACCCCTGAAGACGTTAGCAGCAGATTCTTTAAGTCCTGTAAGTTGCCAGGAGGGGATTCCATGTGCCGGAAATATTTGTGCAGCACATCCCACAGATGCTGGATTGGAATGAGATTTGGGGAAGTCAACACCTTGAACTTGTTGTTGTGATCCTCAAACCATTTTGAACCAATTCAACCATATTTGCTTTGTGGCAGAGCACATTATCCTACTGAAAGAGGCCACTGCCATGAGGGAATGCTGTTTCCATCAAAGGGTCTACATGGTCTGCAGCAACATTAGGTTGGTGGTACATTTCAAAGTAACATGGACCCAAGGTTTCCAAGCAGAACACTGCACAAAGCATCACGCTCCATCTACTAGCTTCCCGCCTTCTTATCAAGACCTCAAATCAATGTCTGCTAACTATTTCATCAGCCCCCCGGAGCGCAGAGGAGAGGGCTGGAGCGAATGCTCGGACACTCAGTTGTGGAACTGCCAGCATAAAGCCAGATTAATGTCAGGTGTCAGGTTTCCGGCTTGCCTTTCCCAGATGTTAGACGTGAATTTAGCTTCCTGACAGTCCTTTTCAGTCTTAACCTCGGCTAATCATCATCGTTAAATCAAAGGAGTTAACACAAAATAGCATTAAAGAACTGCAGAAGAGAGCGTCTCTAGTTTTTAAAAACATCCTCTGTGCATATTTCATTTTCAGTTTAGTTTTGTGTATAAAATCGCTGCATTCGACAAGACTGTGCTGTCAGGCACACACAGCGCACTGAGACACCGCAGTGGCGCTCAAACACAACTGTATTCTCACCTCGACTCACCCGGCACATCTTCACCACCTGCACATATGGACTGTGTAAATGAATAATGTCTGGAAATAAGGCCAGGGACAGCTCTCGCACAATCGCCAGTCCTAATCATGATGCGAGCCAACCATAACAAAACCGACATTCAAAATGTGTTCACCTGTCAAACCTCCATCTTCCAATGATCTCCCAGGGCGGGGGAGAGCACTGACTGAAGTGATCATTTTGGCAAGGTGTGAAGAACTCTGTATGATTGCTGATTGTATTAATTCTGCGTGACACTCGCAGAGGACAGCGTGAATGGAAGGATTACAGAGTATCCATGAGGGACTGTGATGATGACTGGCTAATACTTTGATTTAGATTCTTTAGAGCCGTGCTCCTAGATCTGTGTGCTAAACTGGGTCCAGCATTAGACAGACCAACGTGACAGAACCATGTCATCATGTCGATACAAATACAAGTAGGCTATAATCACTGGCGGGAGCAGACAGGTGTGCGTCTACACCGTCTTCCATTGCTCCGTGGTCCGGGTTCTGATGCTCACATGCCCATTGTAGGCGCTTTTCCAGCATCAACTTTTTTAGCAATTTGACCGACAGGAGCTCCTCTGACAGCCTTTGTTCCCTTTGCTCCTTTTCCTTCCTTGGACCACTTCTGATTGGTCCTGACCAATGCAGACCGTTTTTGAGATGCTCTGACCCAGTCGTCTATCCATCACAATTTGGCCCATGACTTAGTCGCTCGAATCCTTACTCTTGCCACTTTTCCTGCTTCTAAAATTTCAACTTTGAGGACACAATGTTCACTTGCTGCCTGATATACCCCACCACTGACAGGTGCCATGGTAACGAGTTATTCACTTCACCGGTCATGATGTTACGGCTGATCGGTGTATTTCAACGGCACTAATCCCATCCGGACAACAGAGTCGTGTCATACTCACCACTCAGCTCTTTTTAACACAAATACTTTCACATTCAGTCATTTATACACAAATCAATTTGCATTCAGTTCTACTTTTTTTCCTTCAGTGTCAAGCTGCCCACACCAACACTCAACACAGATATTTCACGTTCAATTCCAGCAGCTCAAAGGGCATAAACAGTTACTTGTTAGGCTTTTAATGAGAAACTTCTGCAAGAAGTGTTTTGCTAATAGAAAAAAAACGTAGAGGGGATTGGAATTAATGAACATAATATTTCTGTCAAAAAAGAGAGCGAGAGCAGCTGAGTGCTGAGTACGACATGACTGTTGTACTGATGGAGTTAGTCCTGTGGAAATGAACACTAGGGCGTCATTTCCCATGTTAGCCATCATAGTACCTGTAATCCGTGTCAATGATTTTATTACCTGCCCTTCATTAGGGGCTGACTTTTATTTGTTAGTGCTGCTGACTAATATTTGATGTATACTGACTTATATTTCAGAATTTACAACAATTTTGAGCATTCCCTCCCAGTATATGGCTTCTTTGAATAAATTAACATTTTATCATCCCACACATGTTACATGAGCTTGATAAAGTTAATGAGCAGATAAAATTAGAGCAGTGCTGACTGAATCATGGCTCTGTATCAACTCTCTTAACCATCTTTATAAGGTAATTTGAGGAAAGCTAAAGCCTGAGAGTTCTCTCAGTAGTAACACTTATTAAGTGTGAGCTAGTGGAGTGATGCAATGCTTTAAACATAATGGGGCTAGACAGTTCAGCCAGACCGGACAGCAAAGGGAGTGCGTGGCAGAGGTGCCGCATCGGTGTCACCTGCTAATTAAGATTGATCCAAACCCCTGCTGGCTGTGCTGCACTATCGGACAGCGCTACCCATAAATCTTTGCAGTGACTCACCACCGCCTCTCTCCCCTACCTATATATACTTACAGGACTTTGTGCCCTATCGCTTGCACACCTTATGCCTGTCCTGCAGGCCTAGATTTAAACTTTAATTTACAGCGCGCACACACACACACACACACACACACTGTATTAATGCATTGGAGAGCTACTCCTCCAAGCTCATCACCACACGTGTAACATGCAGCTTCTCTCCAGATGATCCCAACCAGATATTGATTCAACAAGAACAATCCTACATGGTGAGTCATGTAGTGACATGACTGATGAATCAGCCAGCAGAATGTGTGGGGAGAGGAGAGATTACACAAGATGGACAGTCCTGCTTCAGGACCAAAAGCCACTATGACAGACCTTTAACTCTGACTCCGTACTTCTGTCACTAGGCAGATACTGGGAAGTTAATTCAAAACTACAGGGCTCGCACTAACAATAATATTGGTAATTCTACTGTTAATATTTGCTATGAATATACTTGGTTAGTTTATACAACATCCAAAAAGAACGCCAGATGCATCTATAAATAAATAATATGTACATGCTGTTTCAAAAGCTCTATGGGAAACACTGAAACCTGTAATTTGCCTTAATTAAATAATTTATTTTTGCAGCACACTGATTATCAGCACAAAACGACCATCATCAGTTTCAAGGCAAAATACTAGTTACTGCCTTTATAAAGCCCTACTGGTCAAAGGCTTGTTAAAAATAAAAGTACATAGAGGGAAGGAAATAGGAACTGTGTTACCTTTGAACTTGTGGAAGACAGCCCAGAGTTCAGCAATGTCAGTGGCAAACGTGATGTCTGTGTCCAGGACGATGACTCTCTGCAGGTCGGACAGCAGCGTCTTAGTGAGCACCAGCTTCATCAGGCCGTAGATTCCAGAGTAATGCTTGTTGGGGATCCATGACACCTCAGACTGAAACACCACACCAGAGCAGGGTTTAGGATCATTTGCTGTGAAACTGGCTGAATTTTAAAAAAAAAAAGTTTACACAGCTCATCATTTCTCCAAAGAATTCTATAAGGTAGCAGTCAGATAATTAAGCACTACAGGATAGTAAGATAAGCTGAATGCAGCTCTGAGTATTTCTGTCATGGTTGGGGTTTTCAGTTTTAATATTTTCAGTTTTATTCTCGATTCAGCCTGTTATGATTTCAGTTTTCTGGTTGGGGTTTCACTTCTGTATTAGTTTGTGCATTCACAGCCAGGATTTTGTTTTGTCTTTGCGTATGTTCCTTGTCCTGTTTTGTGCAGTAATTGGCTGTCTCTGTTCCCTGGCTGTGCTTCTTGTCTGTGTCTGATTGCCCTGATCTCTCCCACCTGTGCTAAACTAACCTGCCTTCCTGGTGTGTGTGTTGTAATTAACCAGTATTTAAGCCCTCAGTTCTTTTCAGTCTTTGTCGTGTCCTCGTCACTGTTGCTTGTTCTGTCCGTTCCTGCGTTCTTTGGACTATTTTGTTTGTTACATTTGTTTGGACGAGTAGGCTTGTGTATTTCTATTTTGTTTATTGGAATAAATCACAAGAACTGCATCCTGCTAGTCTGAGTCTGCATCCAACTTCCTTCGCTCTCTTGCCTCCGCACTCAGCCTTCCTGACAAATTCTGAGGGAAGCTGGGAGTTAGTGAGGGGAAGAGGAGTAGGTGTTCTTCACCTTCAGCTCATCTGCATCATAGAAGTCGACTCTGACAGCGGGAACCATCCAGGTATGGAATAGAGAGGACAGGATCTGCTGAGCAATGGAGTCTGTGATGAAATGGAAATGTAGTGGGTTCCGCCTGTGGGCACACACAAACACCCAGACATGAGTTTAAATAATAATATAATATATTATAATAAGCAAAAAATAGGAAAACAGTGTGATGTAGGCTTGAGCTATGTCTGGATTAAATGGAAAAGGAAAACAATTCTAAGAAACAAAATCAACCTAATCTATTTGTAGATAATAATTTTTTAGCCTTTTGAATAAATATGACATATTTCAGTATTTTCAGGCTAACCAGCTAAAATTAGAAATTACCATAAACTCAGCACAATTTGTCATTTTATATTATTAAACATTACTGAACATGCATAAATGGGCTACCTGGGATTCAACAATGGCCTACTAAATGGCGAACCAATCAGAAATGTTTACATCATGGTGATCGTATATCAGGGTTTATTCATTTATTTGTTTTTCACTAAGACATAAAAACAGTGTTAAACCCTGAACTCGAATGATCTCTACAAGTTTGTAAAAATACAACCACTTGGCCACCTTTCTGAGAAAAGATTAGATTGTTTATCAGCCACACTACTAAGGCCAGTATGCTAAACTCTGCGCCACAATACATATAATCCATTCGTGGACATCAGCAGACACGCCACATAGTACTGCAAAATAATGTAGAGATCATCATCATGTACGTCAGGTAAATGGAATGCGAGCCAGAAGTGTGTGAGGACGGGGCTAGATGGAGGAGTTCAAAGTCCTTATTGCTGTGGGGAAAAAGTTGTTTGTGAAGCGTTTAAATAGGACAGTAAAGCAGCAGACAAACAAGGGAAAGAGAGGGAGGGGTATGATGTGGAACGGACACATTTTGTCCTTGTCAAAAACCAAAAGTGAACATATCCAACAAACATGTATTATTTGTGTATCCAAAGCCTGATATGTTATTCCTCCTATATTGTTGTCTAAAAACTATTAAAAACACATCATTGAGCCACTTTGTTGCACTGGGTGACATGTTCCTTCATCACCATGAACACATTTATATTTTGATTCAATCTCACATACACTGTCCTGCTGCTCCAAATACTCACTAGAGCACCAAATGTGGATGAATCTGCAGCCAGCTGTAAGTTTTCAGTAAGAATTTGTAGTTTTCTTTACGTATTGTCTGAACATATCTATTTAAATCATGGTTTTGCCAATTTTAGACTGATCTTAGACTGATTCATGTTTTACAACATTCTTATAAAGCGACTTTAGTTCAGACATGATTTAATAATGGAGAACTTCACCCTTTTTTGTTAAAACATTAAGGGTCTTGTAGAATAACATTTACTCTCCTCAAAGTATGGTTATCAAAAAAAGTTATATCAGCTCCAGAACTCAGCTATAATATTGGCCAAAGTACTGAAAATGTTTAAAAGAGGCCGAGCCTTGACTTGACATATTAGTAGAGTGCCCCTTTAAGATACCAAATATGATGGCCACATTGTTTTTGCTTCAATTTTCAGGATGAAATAACGTGTTCAAGAAGAGTGTTCTAAAACAGCTCCAAAACAAAGGAGTGATTTGGGCTTGAGCAGAGATTGAGTTTGGGGATGAAATGTATGCAGTCAGTCCTCAGGCTGGTAAAGCAGGCACATCTCCTTCGGCACAGTGAAGTAGATGATTCATCAGATGGGACAACCAAAGCTTCACCCACAGAAGCCTGTACACTCGGTTTCTTACATCAGCTCCCACACACACAAAAGGGGAATGTGCAAAATAGATATTCAGGATTTCCAAATCAGGTCAAGACATAGTGACACTGAGCTGAGGATGTGAGCACCCTGGGGTGTCTTGTGCTGAATGACTTTGGGAATGAATGTGTCAGCTGCACTTGCTCAATAAGTACTGGGGGCTGGAAGCTGTCATAATCGGAACTCCGCTTGCTTACAAGCTGGCAGCAGCAGCGCAAATAGAAAAGGTCTTCACAGCCTCTGGACAAACAGCAACAAGCCTTTCACTGGATGCTTGGGATTATTCTGATAAGGAAGCAAATATGTAAAGCACATCCTGATTATCAGAACTAATCTTCATAATGCAATATTGTTATCTAGTCCCAGTTAAGACTTTCACTGTGCGCCCATCTGCTCAGAGAGAAGGATGGTCCTGGGCCTGACCATTCAGCGTCATGTAAAGCGGAAGTTACTTCCACCATGTGTAGAGCGGGGATGCACCCATCCAACCATTTCTCTCCCAATACAGATTCCAGAAGTACTGGCTGTACAGCTGTCATGGGACTGTGTTGTTATAAAACATCCACTTCAGTCCAACAGCTCCTTCTTGGGATCTACTAGTTTTAAATGTACAAATGGCGCTGATCATTCGCAAATACCGTCTGTCATTTGAATGTGTTAACATTCACTCACTCATTCAGCCACTTCCTACAGAGGGCCTGTACCCATTGCATGCGTCAGTAATCCATCCATGCTTCACACCACAGTTGAGGGTTCTCATTACATGCTTGCATTTCTGCACCTAACAATTTCAGCTATGCAAGGCCCCATCTTTGTCCTTAGAAACCAAAGCCAACCTTCTATCGTAGTTGCTTAAAAGGTTGTCGTCAAGAAGAGTGTTGTTTCCGGGCCATTCTCTGTTTCCCGTGTTTTGCTAGAGATTCGTATCATGCACTTTTGTAAAGCGGCCACCACAGAGAAAGCGCCAAAATATCCAGTGTGACGAAAAGGAAAAGAAACACTGTAGTGAGTTCTTGTCGTGTTGGTTATTTCTGAAGAGCAACACTTGCAGTCTGAAGCATTTCTTGAGAAGCATGCTGTGACAATGTCATTTAAGTTGCAGAATGAAATATTATCAGGAATGCACCAAGATTTTAGTCATCAAGCTACTTTCATATAATTTAACTGATAGCAGAAACACTAAATTACATAACTGCATTGACCAAAAATTTTTTTAATGTGGCTCAATCACATTTATTGGATACCTGATCTGCTTAGGTCAGTCTCCATGCCAATACCAATCAAGTGGATCGCACTGGTGCATCCCTAGTGTATAGCAGTGTTGGATCTTTTTAGTCAGGGGCTGTTGTAACCAAGCGTGTTTGGTGTGGTTGAGATGATCTTAGATACAATTGCTTTGTTTTCAATCTCACACTGTGTGGAAGAGGAAAACAGAGCACTTGGATAATATCGGTGTATTTTCCCCCAAACCAGCAACACAAAACAGCAACTCTTTCTGTGATGACTTATGTAGTGTGTTGCTGATTGCACAGCTGAGGTTTCGGCATCTTTCCTCATAGCTTATGAATTATGCAGCCCATACACCTTGAGAAAAAACTAGTTTGTTTGTCATTTCCATTTGAAACAGCATTTTCTGGTGGTTAAATTTAGGTAACTAAACTACAATACAAATACCTACTTGATTAAGGTTAGGAAAATATTCTGGTCATGGCTAAAAGGAACCAATGTTGACTGTTGGTAGGAACCGTCAGAGGCTTTGTATGTCCAACCATCCACCCATAAAGAGGTTTTGCGGCATGTTACAACATCTACTCCTTCCACTATTTCTTCTGACAGCGAGCAGTTATCATTTGTACAGCCACGAGAGGTCACTTGACAGGAATACATACACATAGGTCATTTAAACATTTTAAACAGATGACTGATGCTGTTGTTTTTCTGGTGAGGACAGTCTGGGATTATCCTGAGAGAACATATACAGCTGCTGTTTGACAGATCAGAATGATAAAAAGCCCCCCCCCACCCCCCCACCCCCTTTAACTGAATACAACAGAAAGAGGCCACCTTCCAGGTGGGACAGTATCAATCACACAGTGACAGCCATTCTACAGGGCTCTCCATCACTGAGGCAAGAGATGAACGGGTGGCAAATATTTGATTTACAGTGTAGGCTAAACAACACACGGCTGCAGGAAATTAACTGACACAGTAACTATGGCATATTACATTTAAATCCTGTTTCAAAAGGGGATTTATTAGCATATTCATTAATTCATCACAAATCAACATTATATGAAAGAAACTCAGCTGGAGGGCTTTTTGATAAAAGCTGCAGGTCAGTTTATCGCAGGCACAGGCGGTGTTTGACAATCACTGTCCCATGTCCCATCCCATCCGTTCGGTCTCTCAGCAGAGTGCCCCACACTATCAAATGGCAGTCCAACAGGCTGACCTCTCAGGCGTCTGTCCTCTCACATATTTGTCACTCAGCGGTAAAACAACAGTGAGTCAACATTTAAACATCCCTTCTGATTAAACAGGGCCTGCCGGGTTTAGCATATTAGCTGCTGGTGACTGGTCCTCAACCAAAAAAAAAAGGCCATTTCTGTCCAAACCAGCACCCGTCATCTCATGAATTAGGGTGGAATCAGTAAACTCTACCCTGCTCGTGACTGATTCATTAGGAAAGCGTCATATTTCGTGAACCTCATCTCAGGAGAATAGCGATGCTGAGGTCTAGTCTTTCATTTAACTGTCCTGCAAATGTCCTCTTACCTTATCATCCATTTAACACTTCAGGCTGTGTGTGCTCCCCTCTCTTTACTTCCTCTCTGTAATTTCTATAATAAAAATTTTTATTCTTATGTTCAATATATTATACATAGACCGAGGTTCTGTGTGTAGTTGACATTAGGATTGAGGTCAGAAAGCTTTTATTTATCCAGGTCCCGGTTGGTGAAATAACCAAATTTGTCAAGCTCCGAGGCCAACAGATCTCTTATTGAACCTTTTTCCTCTCCCCACTCTTTTTTCTTTATTCAGCAAAGAACAGCGTCTCATTTAACATCAGTTTCCATAAATCACAAAAGGGAAACTTTTGGCTGTTCTCTGGTGAATGTGCTCTCTGCTGTTTCTATTCTTTCATAAATAAGCTTTGGGTAATACCACCCTACAGCTGCAGGAGGAGAAGTGTTTTTGGAGTTGAAGAATGGACTTCATCTCATCAACTTAATAATTCTCAATCAGGACCTCCTCAGTTTGAAAAATACACATCAAATACATATTTTAATATTAAAGACACTGAGTCAACATTTGATATTTTCTGCTGAAAATCTCATTTGTTGTAGGCTTCCAATAAAACTTTTTCAGCCAGCAAATGCAGATTACAGATCATTATGTTTAGTTACTCATACATTGAGTTGCAAAGTTAATAGACTGGACTGTGACAGATTTAAGCCTAAATAATATTGTCTAATGTATTTCCTTTTTATTAATGTTTTTACTTTCTTATCATTAGATAAAAAATGGACTAATATATACATATACACATGTATGTAAAAAAAAAAAAAAAAAGCATAGCTGTACCTGTGGAAAAGGACAGATTTAACCAGTGTCACCACGTCTCGACTGGCGTTATAACCTGCACATACGATGGCCACATGGATGGTCTGTGGAGATCAGGAGAAGAGAGAAGGATTATTAGGATAAGGAACAGATTAAAAGAAATATTGGTTAGAGAAGAAAGAAATTCATTCTGCACGTCATAGCGTAGAAAAAAGGTTTGAATTTGCTGAGTAGAAATAAAAAGAAAAAAAACACACTTTCTCTTGACTTTTAGCAAAAAGCACAGTGGAACATTCATGCACTTACATCAAGGCATCAGGGGAATGCTGTGTGTATGAAACCCTGTGAAGTTTAACTATTATGATGCCAAAATATTTTAGTCCAAACTCCATTTCTGCCTGGATTATTGCTCATTAGCACAAATGAGAAAACTACTGAAAACATCCTCCCACAGGATATTCATTCAAAGTTTCATATATATTTCAGAGGTTTAAAAGAAAACTCAATTTGCTGTTTGACTATTTTTTGCAACCTAATTCTTATTTTAGAGCTTTTTTTGCATAGCAATTATCTGAACCAACCAGAAGTGACAGCATGGGAAATTACCATTCTAATTGTTGGCTGCTCGCACGACAGAATGTACAAAGTTGAACCATAAGGTTTGTCGCCCTGCAAGGCGGAATGGACCCTTACAAAGGGCAGCTCACCCGCTTTGTTAATCCTTTTAACTGTTAAAGTAATTTGTTTAGAGCAGGAGTTTTTGCAGTCTGTCAGAATCAAGGCACCTGCACGCCCCCCCCCCAAAACACAGGGCAAATATCAGTATATGAAAAAGGACAGAAGAGTGTCCAGGTACCAGGAATATAGGAACCAAGTTTGACGGGACATTGTGAGTCTTAGTAATACCAAACATATGAACAGTGTACCATGAAAAAAACATTAATGAAAATTCTTTGTCTTACTTTAATTTAGGGAATAATCACGATCAAGTTTTCCCACAATGCCTTACTGCATGGAAAGAAAAAGCATAATGCTGCCGTGGATTCAGTGAGTCAAATATCACTGGATTATTTTGATAGAGCAGAAATAATAAATAAGGACAATATAATAGGATTCAGGGCATTAGCTGCCAGAGCCCCTACACTTTGGAACAGTGAGAGGAGATCAGGCTTGCAGAGTTTCATCTCACTTCAGACACAAAAAGCTATTACAGCGTGATGCGTAATTTATTTTTTCTATTATCTGTATATTGACTTGTTTATGTTTTATGTATTGATCATAAACCACTGCATGATGTGTCATTTATTTTCCTTCATTTCTATATTGACTTGTTTTTGTTTTATATATTCCTGGTGGTACACCGCTGTGTGTGATACTGATGTTTGTTCGACTTGTCTTTACATTGATTGCTATGAAGCACCTGTTACCTGTATTATTGTTACTTTTTTTTTTTAAGACTTGGCCAAATTCCTTCAGAGCTGCTAATATTCAACGGCTTTACCATAATGAGTGGTACCTCTGGTAAATTAATTGGGACATGTTAAGTTGATAGAGGACCCCTTTAAAATGAAGCGTGACGTAAAATCCAGAGTAAAGGCCTTTGCACACCAAATCAACAAATCTTTTAATCAGTCATCCGAAAAAATCCTTGCATACAGAAACCTCACACGCCAGAGTGCAGTGTGTTAAATCATTTGATTTGTTGTGAATATTCAGAATACGAGACACAGGGGAGTCGTCGAGCAGTGAGGATGAATTTGCGGACACCTCATCTGTCGGCGGCTCAAGCTGTGTTTTAGCAGAGTCACTTTGCACCCAGCAATGAAGTTTGTGTGTACGATGTTATCACAGCCAACAGGAAGGATGGTCAAAACTACAAAAGTAACGAGGTTATAAGATCTTGGTGGCCCCAGTCAATGTATAGTTTGATTAAAACATTAAAATCTCTTTAACAGTGTCCTCTAACTGTTCAGCCGCCAAATTCCAGATAGAACAAGTCCTGAATTGTTAATAATGTTCATCTGAGTCACCTTCAATATTGTGTTCTCACAGCAATTAAGTTTTGCAACAAGCAGCAAGTGATTTGCACGTCTTTTTTTTTTGTCCAGGGATAAGTTGTCCTACCCTCTTGGCAGAGGTTGTTGTGGCTGTGTGCAGAGAGCAGACACTAATCAGGGTTTAAAAAAAGTCTCGCAATCTCCTCTGCATTTCTTGGGTAAAACAATAATTTAATCTGTTTTTATCTTCAGATAATGATCCTAAAAGATGCTAGAGCTGGCCATCAAGGTTCATTGTTTATGTGGAAACTCCCTTACCTCTTCCAAAATTCTACACGTGGCACAGCACAGTTTTAGGGCACAAACGTGGAGGTACAAATAGATGAATAAAATAAAATCAAAGTACAGCCAATAAAACCTCCCCTCAGCATTCAGCCATCCTTCCTTGGCCTAGGGAGAGCCTAGTTAGGTGCTCCATAGGTAAAAAGGTGGATTGTTGGAGGCTTTTTGAAAACCATTTTAAGACGTTTCATTGCGGCGGCGGTTAATTCAACAATCTTCTCTTGTAGGTCCGCTGGATCTGTGGGTGTGTCAAACTTTTTTTTTGATCTAACAGAAACCTGATGGTTTTCCTGCCCCTGTGATGCACTTAGTGATTTTGATTTTGAAAATGGCTCTGTAAATAAAGATTATGTGTGATTATGGCATTGACAGTAGAGCATTTGCATTTGTTGTGTATGTTACCATTATTATGGAAAAGCATAATAACCAATTTTGTCATAATTTATAATTTGCTAATATAAATGTATATAAATGAAGATAGGCCCTGCGGTGGACTGGCGACCTGTCCAGGGTCGCAGGATAAGTGGTTGATGATGGTTGGATAAATGAAGATATCTTTATCTCTCTCTCTCTATCCAATTAGTGGTTTCTTAAGTTTCGTAGTATGATTTCTGCTAATTTCAATAATGAGGAATATTTAAAAATAATTCTCTCTCTCTCTCTTCATTAATGACTGTTGGATGTTAATTGACATTGGGGGTTGAATAGGAATCCCTTTCCTTTAGCACATTTTTAAAGGTCTGAACATTATGCTAGACTTCTGCCTCACAGCCCTGGGTTATGGCTCCAATTTTAGCTTCCAATGTCTCTCCCTGATGTCAGCTTGACATGTCAAAACTCCATGTGCATTTTCTTTTCCCCTCTCAAGAGTTTCTACAGCACTCTCCCTGCAGGGTTCAGAGCGGCCGGTATAACCCTCCAAATGAGAAGGGGTCATGTTCAAGCACTGCTGGAAGGGTGCTACCGTCAGACCGGCCTCTCTTGAGTTCTCCTCTTCTGACCCCGAAGGACTTCTGCCTTCCCTGCAGTAGGCTGGCTTTTGAACAGTGCCTTGCTGTAGCTGAGAACTATGTGTGAGTGACAGCTGATGTGGGAGGAAAGTAGCAGGTGGTCATAAGAAAACCATCCTTGCTCAGAGAACTACACACAGATCACACACCTGCCAGTGAGAAAGCACACGGTAATCAGTTCTGGATCTCCTGTCATTCTTGGTGCATTCTTAGTCTGTGCTATACATGAATATCAAAATGTATACTGTAGTGTGACTCTATCATCAACAGCTTTTAGTAAATATCTGAGGTACACAGAATTTACTTAATCTATATAGTCTTGTTTCTTTTACTCTTTTGTCTCTTTCTCTTAGTACAGAATGTTGTCAGGAGCCTCAACCCCACTTTTTCACTCAGTCGCAACACAGTTCTGTTAAACTGGGGGGGGGCGCTAAGCAAAAATATTTCTTATCCGATTAATCTGTGAATCGATTAAATAATCCGTATAATACTGTATAATGATTATTGAGTCACAAATATAGAGTTTCATTTTTTTATAAAGGCTCAGTACTTTCTGATTTTAGCGTCTAGTCATTGTAGTTTTAAACAAACATCACTCAAACGGGAATATACTTGTTGGGGACCACACAAGGGATTCTTGTTGACAATAAGAAAATATAGAATATCACCAGACCTAGCCTTTAACCTTATAGCTAATTAAAAAGCAGTTAAATACAAAGCCCCTAAAGTCCTGATAGGTGATTTTTTTTAATATCTTGTATCTAACGCACAAGATAATAATCAAGCCAATCAAGGCACAAATTTTAAAATTACCTATTGTAAATATCCATTAGATCTTGAAGAGATACTTCCTTAACTTATCATACTTACAGAGCTACACTTATACTCTAAACTGGCTACAAACTAGCCTTGACTAGCCGCTAGGCCAATAAAAGTATTTGCATATATACGAATATGTATACAGAAATGCCAAATATATGCTTGTTTATTTATTTAAGTTATGTGTTTATGTAAAAAGTGAGTAGGTCTATAGGCTAATATAACCATTGCTATGAGATTTAACAAAAAAATAAATAAATAAAACCCAGTATTGCTGGGCTATTGGACTTGGACCACTGCATTTGTGTTTAAATAAACTTAAACCGGACTGCGAGTCTACAGCCACGCCAGCAGCTCGGCGAAGCTATGCTTTTAGCTAAATGCTAACTTCAGCATGCTAGCACACTCACAATGACAATGCTAACATGCTGGTGTTTAGCAGGAATAACGTTTGCCTTGTGTTTTTAGCATATTGTATTCTGAACAGTAATTAACTTCGTACAACTACAAAAAGGGGACAGGTGCGTGAGAGGGGGACAAAAAAAGTCAAACGTAGCAAAAGAAAACTCCCCCACATTGTTTTCTTTTGCTAGCATATTGTATTCTAACATTTGCTCATTTGTAATAAACAAATTACAGCTGAGGCTGATGGGAATGTCACTAGTATTTGGTCCTAAAACAAAGTTCTGAACAAATGTAAATTTTGACATGATAATTGTGCCAGAGGAAAAGTCAGAGGATTGCCACAGTTCAATCTTGAAGGATACCATCCAACAGCAAAACATATGACAACTGACCAACACTGGCATCCCCAGATTCAAATTGCTAACAAGGCCCAGGTTGTAAAAAATGAATATACAGTCAAATGGTTGTAATGCTAATGCGGAGAAGTACTGTGTAAATCCATGAGCCTGTTTCATGGTACTGGTCCAATAACCTGAGTCTATACCAAGACACCAGACCACATGTAAGAGTAGGCTATTCCAGTCATCCAGACAAACTCCCACTGAGCTCAAAGGTGATGTGCTGGCGCTGTGAGGTCTTATCAGTACGGGGATCACAGCATGACTGTGTTAAAGCTCTCACATTATCCAGCCTTCTGACAGTGAGCCACATCCCAACAGCAAACCAGCACCGTCACTGCTGAGGATTAGGCTAACAGGAGGCTAAAGCCGAGCTATAATATGGTATCACGATGTGCTGGTGGTTCCCCGGCTCCTAGAAAACATCTTCAAGGTCATATTGCATTGCTGAATAAAAAAGGTGGTTGAGCGGTGTGTTACAGATGGAACATTTTGTAGTTATAACAAAAAAAAGGCAGTGAAGATTTCTCACCTCACACTTATCCACCACCGGCTGCTGCACACAGTCTGAGCTGTTCCCCACCGCAGCAGCTTTCTGACCCTCATTGTCACCGGTGCCCTCCTCCGAATGGGTTCGGCTCTGGTTACCACGGTGACCACTGTTTGGAAGGCGCGCCGACGGGCTCCTGGGTGGCCGGCTGAGCTCCCGGCGCAGCGCCCGATTCTCTTCCTCCACTGTCCGGACCCGCAGCTCCAAGGCCTGCCGCTCGCCAGCTCCGCCCACCGGCGCTGATGACTGGGCTTCCAATGGAGACAGGGGGAGGGGCTTCACTGTGGGATAAGGACAGGGGAAACTGATTTAACATGCAGACTGACAAAACACCACTGATGACGTTTAACACTCTGTTCTTTTGTTTTGTTTCACTCTGCTATACTCTGGTCTGGTCTCTCTTGCAAAAACAGATTTTGATCTCAATAAAATAAAGGTTACAAATGACAGTTTGAAAGTTATCTTGGGCCTGGTCTTGGCGTGCGACACTAAGAGAGATAAATATGGAAATGGACACTATCCATTCCATCCGCCATTCCACTATCTATCTTCATTGCACCATGTTACTGTTCCTTCAGTGCACTCCCTCCCCAGTAATCTGTTGAAGTAAGCGAAATATGGTGGATTTCCCTTTAATTTAGAAACCCAATGAGAATCTCTGAGTATGTGAGGGTTTACATCAAAGTCTTGAGGCATCTCAAGAGTACACAGATGTCTTTCAATCAATACTGTCAGTACTAACAGCGGGGCAGCCCACACCCTGTGTATCTAATCCAAGTCTGTAGCTATTTCCTCCGCTCTTCTCTGACAGCTTCAAATATGAACAAGCAGCCCTGAATTCTGTAGAGACAGATAGATGGATCTTTGAGAGAAGAGAAGCGCTCTCTCTCTCTCTCTCTCTCTCCAGTATATCTTAGAAACCTCAGCTCCCAAAGGGGAGATGGGGGCCTTGGTTGAAGATCATTAAAGAACACAATAGGTTCTCCAATCAGAATCTAACTGGGGAAAACAGACAGCCCTGGAGAAGTACTTGTATTACCATATGGCAGGGAAGAGGAGTTACAGGAGTTAAAAAAAATGACATGAATTATGTGTAAAGAACTGTAAATGCTGCCTGGACTGAATTGTAAAGTACTCTTCCAAAGCTTCCCATTGGTCTCGGCTTGGTTTGTTCTCTAACCAAGTGTGTTAATGAAGTGACACATTTTTGTTTTTCTCAGATCCCCTGTAGCCATGAGATTAAAAGGTAGTCAACATGGGTCCTTTCAACCACGAAGGGCCATTAAGCCCACTCCCACAGAACCAAAGCACCTTCTGGACTCTAATTCACTCATTTGCAAAGTGGATTTGCTGGGTCTAATCCAGCTAAACTGGCCTCAGTGAACATTTGTTTGTGCTGCTCAGAGATGGAATAATACTGACAGTAACCTGGATTTAAAGCTTTACTTGAACTCCTCAACCTTCTGATTGGATTCATTTGATATTCGTCCTAAATAGCAGTTCATATCAACAATTTCACTGTCTGGTTGAGGCGTATTAGACATCTTGCCTGAAGAAAAGAATGTTAGGTTATATTAAATTTAAAAATAGGAGGCCTTTGTTTATCTCAGTGACATAGTGAACCAGGTGTTATTATCAGAGACGGACCTCTCTTTCTTTTTCCAGCTGTTTTATGAGTGTATTTTACAATCCTGTGGTCAGAGGCGTACCTGTTTGATTTCTGCTATTGCAGCTTTTGTTAATACAAACACTTCCTTCTGAATGTTTCCCGGTTGTCTTTATAAATTCAGTACAACAAAGCCATGTCCTTGCTGCAACAGAAATACTGTTCTCTTTCACTAATCCATTTAAATCACTATTACTTTGCTGTTTATAGATGTTTTACATTAAAATCCTTCCAGCTGCTTAAGGGGCATAATGCCTTTCATATTCTGGTATGCTTTTAATTTGAAACATACGCAGCAAGTCTTATTGATGGTATCTTAACATCAAAAAAATGTTTTGCAAAGGAAAACAAAAATAACAAGCTAATGAAAAAAGCCTTGGGATTATGACATGACTGTTGAAATGTGAATTAGACTCAATTTGCCATGTGAGCCTTGCATGCTGGCCATGTTACTTAAGACTTCGTTGGTTTTTGAACTTTGGATTTTACCTAATTAAGATTAAAAAAGGGAATCACTGGGGCACTGGTGTCGCATTAGAGATTTCAAACACGGGATGCATTTCTATACTCAACAGTTAACACAGCTTTACACTATAGGCCAGCTTTACTAAAGGTGTGCGTGAGTAAAAACGTGTGCAAACTTGATGACACCAGCAAAGTAACACACAAGCTGATTTACTAACGGTGTGCACGCAGAATGACGTCTTTCAAAAGTGCAAGTAGCACCTGTTCATTTACTACTTTTGCCTTAATGAATATGCAATTTGGGGCGTAGCATGCAAATACATTTATTTGCTACACGCAATGTGATCTACCAAGTCTAAACGCAGAAACAAATATAGCATCTGTATTTAATACATTTGAAAGGAAGGTGCAAACCACCAAGTGTTACGCAGAGATGGCTGCTGTTATCATAGCCAGGACACACAGCCATAATGGAAGAAGACGTAGAGAAATTAACAATATTAGTTAATCCATCCATCTTTACAGGCTTATCCAGGGTCGGGTCGCGGGGAATAATATTATTCCATATCCAATATATATAAATAAAATTATTTTACTTTATTTTATTTATTCAATGAACTATATGAATGATTGTTTGTTGTATTTTCCTCTAGCTTTAATAGTGTTGTATTAACTTTCACACCAATAAAGCAAATTTGGTTTCGACCTGACTTCTTTTCTCTGTGAGATGGAAGAGTTTAGAAAGCTGCGTGGGGCTGCGGAGAGCCTCCAGCTGCACTAAAACACGGATCACGCATAACATTCATCCAGCCAGAGGGAACGATCACCAACTGTTCACAGCGCGCCGGTCGTAATAGCGACACAACCCATTGTAGGTAACAGAAGTGAACGGGGCGTTGCGGCGTACAGGGCCAGGGACGGGAGATCGCGGTGCGGACGGTTATTGTTCACTCTGGCTGGATGAAGCATGATCTGCTGGCATTTCCTCGGGTCTGGGTCTTTCCAGCTGGGGTTTCCCAAAGCAGTTTTTCCAGGTGTGTTGTCCCAAGTACTTAGTGCAATCTCAGGCAGGATGGGCAGGTACATAGGGTTTCCACATACTGACACACTGAATGAAACAAACCAAGGTTTTTACGCTGTGGCTGCTTTCCCTCCCAACTCTCCATGGAGGAAACCATTAAAACACGCAAAACCCTCATTTAAATACTCCCGCCTTCATTGTGCTTGCTCCTGTTGTCATCTACGCAATAATTCTTAGTAAATCACCCATGACAGGTACTAAATATGCACGTGCAATATTTTAGAATGCACACCCAATTTAGTGCTCTTTATTCAGGATGTTAGTAAATCGGGCCCTATGTACCTTTCACCCAAATGAAGAAACACAAACAGTTGCACAAGGGTGGTGCTTTTGTTACTGCTCTACAATGTACGCCCAAATCCCCAAATTTCCTCCGAACTCACTGTTAATACTTTGAACTTCATCAAAATATATAGCTGTGACTCTCAAAATCAGACTGTCCTGGATGCCATGCTCCCAGTGCATTCATGTGTGTCAGATTTAATTGTCATCAGCTGCAAATGCTCCATCCTCTCCCTCCTGCTCTCAGGCAGATAGTCTCTGGGCTGTGGCAACACATCCGTCATGCGATGGCATCTGTTCACCTGGCAGACGGCTTGAAACACCTCCGCACAAGTAGAACAGCCAGGCTCCATTTTGTCTAATCGCTTGGATAAGGTGGATGGAGTAAACAGCATCAACAAATACTATTCATTATTAACTCCAATGTGCACCTAACCAGCCATTGGAGCAAAAGCAGTGGAAAGCATCCCTGGGGATCCAGTGGAGATTTGTGGAGATCTATTCATAGTATTTTAGGAATTTTTAGCTTCACAACCACAAAATTCAGTTAAAAACCCCAGAAGAAAGGTGACTTACAGTACTGCAATAGAAAAGAACACAAATAAATTACAGCCATCAGGTTTCAAACGGTGATACTTCTTTTTAAACAGCATTTAGTGGAAGTACAGCAAGAGAGCGAATGTATCATACCATGGTAAACGCTCTGTCCTTGTATAAAGTGCTTATACACTTCATCACATTCACCCATTCAAAGACATTCATACACTGATGGGACAGCCAGGCAATCTGAGGTTCAGTACCTTGCTCTAAGGACACTGGATGCCAGTGCAGACTGGAGGAGCTGGGGAACCGCCGATATTCTAATCAACAGCCAACCCTTAAAAAACAAAGTAGTTCATAAAACGTGTTGCTCAACCACATCTACAGGCAAAAGTGTGTAAAGCTGAATGGCCCCACTCAATGGGGGGCAAAGGCCGGCCTTCATAGCCTCCTCCTGCCTGCATCACACGGCCTCTTTGATCTCGTTCCAAGAGTTCTGTCTTTCTTTGAAGCCTCAACACCATGAATCGTACAAATGGGGATAACAGAGCACACTCTCCGGCACTCTCCTCAAAAGGTATTCACGGTGCTACGCCTTGGTGTTCACATGAAACAGAAGTAGTTTTTTTTTATTTTTATTTTTTTAAAGCTTTCACACCGTAACTCACCCGACCGATCAGAATAATTCATTGCGGGATGCAGAGAGATGTGTGGGATACGCAACGTGAGATGCTACTTGCTTTAGTTTTAATTGTAATTAAAAGTGAAAACAGGATATGCATTACATTAATCTGACAGGACAAACATTTTACTGCAAACCTAAAAATAGCTTACAAAAGAACCCACAACAGAAAATTCTGGCACACCGCAAATTTGGGATTTATTTTCATAGTCCAGCATTTCTTTTCATTCAGTAAGAGTAACAGTGCACCAGGTCTGGGAACGCAGTGACATCCCTACGGGGCAAGAAACACAAGCAGTCAGATTTCAGACAGGTTAGGAGGATTATCTAAACCACTCTATTTAGACGTCAAACTAATAGCGAGCACACACAGAATGTTGTTATCGATCCCTTATTGCACAGGAAAACTGTGTACTCAGGGCAGATCAGCGATTGAAGTAGCCCCCTTGTGACTGTGGCATTAAAAATTATTCTGTGCACGTTATTAAAATAATTTATTATCTGGCTTACAAGGTATTTTTGTGATCACACAGGTGTTTGCCTAGAATGATAAAAGAGCTTGAACGAAGCCAAAAACGAATATAATGAAGAAAAAAAAACTGACTTTCCTGAATACTGAACAAGGTTTGCTCCGTTTATTTTACCAATTTTTTCAATAAAGTTTCAGTCAATGCAATTGTTTGGTGAAATTTATTCGTTTTTTTGACTTCTTAGGTTTTGACTTCTTAGGTTGAACACCGAAAGTGCTTTGTTGTCATTTTTGGCCAGTTCATTTCAGTGGCCGAACATTCGGTGCATCCCTAGATTTAAACGTTGGTTTTTCCCTGGGAAGAAAAAGGATCCTTCAAAAATACCTTTTAAAGATAGAATCTGCTGCTGAAGAAGGCAAATTAGGGCTGGACAATAAAACAATAACAATAATTATCGCAATATCATTTTTTTCAATAACAATATAACAAATGTTCAATAAATATTCAATAAATGTTTGATTTGATTCAATTAATTCCCACACGAATTAGGACTGAATTTTTTACCCAGATGTTTATTTTGTTGAGGAAAAAGGACAGAAAAAAAAGTTTTTACTTAATTTTACTCGTGCATATTTGTTGAAAAAGATTTTATCTGTAAGAAAACCTTTAAGATTTTAACGGCTTTGAATGTTCTCCCTCAGATTTGTGAAGTGATCCACTGTTTGGAATCAAATGTTTGTCATGTTCTGACCATAAAGAAAA
>JAPMOB010057929.1:0-17131 GCA_029875015.1 Lepomis gibbosus | reverse complement strand
ATAGATAGATAGATAGATAGATAGATAGATAGATAGATAGATAGATAGATAGATAGATAGATAGATAGATAGATAATCAGAAAGATTTAATCAGGTTAAGGATCATGAGCAGGTCCTCTTCCTGCCCTCCCCCCATCTCAAACCTCAACCACAACCTCTTGTACCCCCATCCTGCTCTCCTCTGAACCACCTCTTCCCCTCTTCCCTTTTTCCTCCTCTTTGCCTAGCAATTGAAACAAAGAGGTCAGGAGGGCATATGGGAGGCAATCACAGTAGTTTGTTTTGGCTCTCACACCCCCACGCCAAGTCCTTGGCTGTGCAGGAGCAATGCCGCCACCTTGCCTGCTTGCTGCCTGGGAAACAAACACATCCTTAATCACCCAGGGTCTGTATCCGCTAAGGCCACACCAGTTGAGCCCTGTCTGACAAGCTCAGACCAGAAAAGTTGGACTCCATCTGATGAACTCGGGCCATACAAGTCAAGCTCTGTCTACTGAACCCAGGCCACATTAGTGGCAGCCAGACAGTCAAATCCGGGTCACACTAGTTCCCTTTGTTGAAACACAGCCAGTGAGGACATACTCTTCAAGCTCAGAGTCTACTCAACCAGGCCACACTCATCAAGCCCTGATGGTCAAACCTAGGCCAGGGAAGTCGAACCCTGTTGAGTGAATCCAGGCCACAAAAGTCCAACCATGCTGGTTGAAATCAAGCCAGAAAAGGCTGATCTATCTGTGGCTGGGTGAGTAGTTCTGTCATCATGTTGGCTAAATGTTGGCTAATAGTGGAATTCTCTGACGTAAGCATTACGCAGCTGAGGGCTGGCAGTGAAAGGAGATGTAAGACAGGAGAGATGTTTTAAATAAGAGCCAGTGGCCAACAGCCATTTAGACCAAAGATGAGTTAGGCGAGTGTGTCTTACACCATCGATCCCTTCCTTCTAATCCCCAAAACCTATAGCTTCTAAATTCAGTTTTTTTCTCTCTGTCCATCTGTCTCTCACCAGTTCACCTCTTCAAATATTTTCCTAACTACTTCTTCCAAACTGCTTACTGCTTTACTGCTCTTTCACCCGTCTCTTACACCTCCCTTGTACATTAGTCACGAACCTCCTCAAAGTGAATGACCGGGATCAACAAAATGAATGTATTCAAGTCTGAGAATGTGTTGTGTAACTGTGTTTGTGTGTAAACAAAAGGGGTACTAAAACCCAGGCAATATATTTGCAGCTCCCCCACTAGTGTCTGTTTAACAATGAGAACAAAGGCGGGGCTTTAGACCTGTGTTATACTGTAAACCACAGTATTCTCAAACCTTGATGAATCTCCCTTTTGGGTTATCTTATTAGCAGGTACTGCGTGTTAACACCATACACACATACACACACCATCACACCCACCATCTTACGTTCTGTCTCCATCGGGATGTTGGACAACTAACCTTGAGGTTCTGCTCCTTGGGTGATCTAAACATATTAGTGACCCTGGTTTGATTGTGCATCATGAGAAGAGACTTGTGTTAAAGTACATAAGATCTCATTGCTTAGAGGAAATGAATTCACCCAATCTCAAAGACTCATTGTTCCCATGGTCTCTCTTCTCCTCTTTTCTCCTCTGAACCGTGTTTCAAGTCAGCGTGACCTGCGGGCAGGCGTAGAGCAGTGATAGACAGTCTAATCCCCATCCAGCCCACCATGCAGTCAGGCGGCAGATGGGGCGCAGAGCAGGTACATGAAGCGCTGAGACCAGTTGGGACTTCCAGGAAGTTCAGCATCAGGGATCAGTCTGTGTTATTGACTTGGCACAGCCTCCAGTCAGTATGATTCCACCAGCAAGGGGTTCACTGCCTGCATGAGCGCACACATGTTTATTCGTGTATGTGTGCAGATCAGGGATTCAGTGCTCTGTAGTCCAGATGGGTGGCCAGGCCCTAGTTGATTTCTGTTATTCTGTTATGATAATTGAACCCATTTGAACCATTCAATCCTTCTCCTTCTGTCTCATGCACAATGTATGCATCAAACCAATTCCCCACTTGTCTTTTGCTCTTCTTGTATACGTATCACTATTATTAAGTTGTTTAAAATGCAAATGTATGTGTTGAACAGCTGGCATACACAGGGGCCACCCAGCTAGTAGTGGAGCATTGTGTAGCAGATAAGCTGAAATGAGTGTCAGGAGAAATTCTTCCCCTTTCAGACAGCCGGCTGTGCGTAAGCCTCACAAACACTATGCCACAAAAAAACAATGCATGCTAGCTCCTCCCCCTCTTGGCCGCCACAAACAAATCTTTCAGCACAAACACAGATCAAACATCGTGCCACAACCCATTTAGTGATGAAGGCTGCGGATGCGACATCTTCTATTGTCAGGACCTCTAATTGATCCTAATTGATGTTGTGACAGGAGAAAAGGGGAAGGATCTCTGGAGGAGCACATAATTGGAAAACAGCATTCATTTTTTATTAAGAACCAGTACTACTGAAGAAACCAGAATAAGACATGACTGGCTTTACTGATTGATCCATTGTGTTCCACTGAAATGCAGTGCAAGAGCATGGAAGCAATAAGATGCTTCATGCAAACCAGACCAGGACAAGATGTTGACAAATTCTAAAAGCAGTGGTGGAAGAACAACTCAGATCTTTAACTAAAGTAGGAATGCCACAATAAAATGTATTAGTAATAGTTATGCAAGCATGGCTGTGTCATTGCAACCTTTAATTTTGTCTGAATCCTACAGATCTTGCTATCCTTTCTGTCAAAAATCCTTGAAAAGAATGTTTTCAGTCAATTAATGGCCTTCTTGGGTGAGCACAATATTTTTGAAGTCTGATCTGGTTTTAAAACCCTACATAGCACAGAATGAGCTCTTCTAAAAGTTTTTAATGACATCCTTTTGGCTACTGACTCTGGGGATTGGGTTGTTCTTGTGCTTCTTGATGTGACAGCCGCATTTGACACAGTGGAACATGAAATCCTGATGTCTCATTTGGAGCGGTGGGTCGGCATCAAGGGCATTGCACTGAAATGGTTCAGGTCTTACTTGACAGAACTTTCTGTGTCAGCTGTGATGATTCTGTGTCCTCCTCTGCTCCTCTCTCTTGTGGGGTCTCACAGGGCTCAATATTAGGCCCTGTTCCCCTCTCTCTTTATTTGCTCCCTCTTGGTTCCATACTTAGGAAGCATGGTATATCATTCCCCTGTTATGTGGATGATAGTCAGATCTATGTGCCTGTTAAAAAGAATGAAACTGTTAGACCATTACTTAAGTGTCTTGACAACATAAAGGCCTGGATGGCTTTTAACTTTTTAAGTCTTAATGAAAGTAAGACAGAAGTGACGTTTTTTGGTGGCACCACTGGGACCCCTGGGTCGATCTGGGTTCCTTGAGTCAGTATATCAAGCCAACGATCAACTCTGAACTTAAGCTCGACAGAAAGATAAGGACAGTCGTAAAAACAGGATTTTTTAAATTGAGGGAACTGCCCAAAATAAAGCCAGTTCTTTCTAGGCAGCACTTTGAGACAATAATCCACGCCTTTGTTACCACTCGGTTGGATTACTGTAATGCACTGTACGTGGGGGTCAGTGGGTGCTCTATTGCTCATCTCCAGATGGTACAAAATGCTGCAGCGCGTCTTTTAACTGGAACACATAAACACAAGCACGTTTCCCCCATTTTAGCCTCACTCCGCTGGCTGCCAGTTCATCACAGGATTCATTTTAAGATACTTGTGTTTGCTTTTAAAATGTCTTAATGGTCTTGCCCCACCATCTCTGAGCTGCTGCACCCCTATAGACCCTCCCGTTCTCTCAGGTCAGCTGATCAACTGCTCCAAAGTGTGCCCAAAATAAAGCGCAAGCTCAAAGGGGACCAAGCTTTTGCTGTAGCAGCTCCTGAATTGTGGGACAATCTACCTCTGCACATTAGACAGGCATCTTCACTGTCTGTCTCAACTTAAAACCTACCTCTTTTCCTTGGCCATTGAAAATTGAAAATGACATTTCTGGTTTTGATTGTATTAATTTTATTGTTTTATTGAATGGTTGTTATTGTTTTTAGTTGTATTTTATGCGTCATATGAGCTTTGTCTTTAGTGTCTTTATGTATTTTTTTATTTATTGTTTTTCTATACAGCACTTTGTGTCCACTTTGGATGTTTAAAATGCTCTATAAATAAACTTTGATTAATTATGTTATTTTATTATATGATGAATCATAATTGATATATTACATGTAGCAAGCATTTTAATGTTGCAGCTAATTGAGGTGAAGGTAATTGCAACTACTGCTGGCATCTTACAGGTTAGTTAGAAGATTGTACATACAAACCATGTGATCATCTTATAAAACATGATGCATTGTAATTTATTTTATGTTTGCATTTGACATGCTACAATATTAAAATGCTGTTTAAAAATAAAACATATATTATGATGTATATTTATTTTACTACTTTTAATATTTTATTATTTTTGATAACTGAAGTGCCTTTTGCATTGTGCTGATTCCATTTCTGCAAGTAAACTGAAGTTTTTTTTACTTGATTAAAGGATATAAGGACTTCCCCCACTACTATACTTAAGTGAAGTACCTCAAAAGAGTACAGTCCTTTAGCCATAACTGAAATGTCATAAATAAGTGGATATTACTTAATTAATGAACTTCAGTTTTAAGAATGACAACAAATATATTTCAATTATAGTATATGTTGTCATATTCAAGCCCATTCTTTTCAAGCCTGTCAATTGATTGATTGTTTATTGACAGTCAACATGTGTTGTTGCTGTGTAAAGACTTGATTTGGTTTTGGTTTTGTTAACAAAAAGCTAAAAATAACACAGAAATCAGTGTGTGCTTTATATATATATTATAACTTCTTAAAATTAGAAAATACTTGTTTAATAGTAAAGCATACTGATTCTGTGTAATCTAAGCAACAATAAACAGCCGGTCCACATGTTTTCTACAGTGTCCTTCAGTTGTTGCTCCTGGCTCTGAGCCAACAAGTGTATAGATATGAGTACAGTATGACCATATACACACACTGAGGGGCCACATCAGGGTACATTTTATGTGTGCGAGTGGTTCACAGAGAGGCATGAACATGAGCATCATGTGTGCATGTGTGTGTGCAGTAAATTCTTGGAAAAACAGAAGATGTTAAACTTTTTTTATGTAAGGGTGCATACAGTACATGGACTCACACTTGAAACAGACACACACATACACATACATACACACTTATGGGGTGACAGAGTGCACTGGCTGAGCTCAGATGAACCAATGGCAACCTGGGGAAGGAGGAATGTGTATGGCGCAAGTCCAAGAGAGACCGTCAGAATCCTCAGCAGGCAACCCCGGTTGTCTTTGTGAACACAAGTGTGAGTGTGTGGGAGTGTGTGCATATGCACAATAGGCTGGTAGGGGTAGTAATTGTGTAACTATGAGTGTGTGTAATTTTACAGACAGTTGATGAATTGTGAAAGCCTTCAATTTAATAGTTAAAGTAGGCTGCAATCTATATGAAGCATTCTCTTTTTTCATACAGTCACGCACAGCCATCCCCTCATAGTGTTGGCCCAATGAGCATATAGATAGATGAAGTACACCATTATTGTATCAGTATCATTACTGTGAGATGCTTGCTGCATGATGCATTGAAGCATCTAGGTAGGTTAAAAGTTCCCTTGCAAGTGAGCAGTTACTACAGCCAGCAAGTTGGAGATCTGCCCCCTAGGGAGGCTACAGAGAGTCAGGGAGAATACTCACTATAACGCCACTCATCCCACTAATCCCAAAAATACAGCATGATGTCATTCAGATTCAAGGAGAGGACTGCAGTAGCAGAAACAGGGTCATGTGTGCACTTGACTAATGCACAACTGAACAAGAATAAAATGGAGGGAGAGAGGAGTAAGGAGGGGGAAAGGAGGAGTGTAGGGCTGTTTAAAATATTCAACCCCCCTTCCATTAACTAACCGTGTAGGGATGAGAACACGGCCTGCACTGTACATCTCATGAGACAGAGAAAAAAAGAGGGAGAGAGAGAGAGAGAGAGATGGTGCACTGTGGGAGTAGACTTCTTTCATCCAGTAGCCCTTGAATCCAGCTCAGCATTTTCTCAGTGATGTCATCTCTTTTTCACTCTCACTTCACCATCTTCACTTTCTCACTCACCTCCATCTGTTCTCTCACTCCATCCTTCCTGGGCTTTCTGCGTCTTGCACGCACATGCTCGCAATCCCTCCCTCTGCACTTACACAACGTGTGGTGCATTACAATATATGATGCATCTTGTCCAGCACACATAGATCCCTATAAATCTGTAGCTGCCTACAGTCATCCCGAGTTCAGCTGAAATGGGATGTGCAGGGCCCGCTCGTTTCTCCGCATACCTCTTCATCCTTCCATGCTCCCTTTCCTTCACACTCTAGCAATATAGCATCATCAGACAGACAGGGAGAACACTGTTGGGAAATAGGGAAATGGCTGCCAGCTACATGGACAGTGCCGGACAGGGGAGAATGCATTTTTATTGCAACTTTTTATTGGGTATGAAAAGAGGGGAGAGACGTGGGGTGAGCATGGAAGAGAGGAAGGTGACAGCTTTTTAGCGGCCATTATATTTTACAGCAGATTTGGTGCAGAATATTTACAGTGTTAAAGACAGGTTTGGCCATAATAAAGAATAAAAAAGACCTCCATGAGGGAAAAACTTAAAAAACAGCTCTGTGACTCCTCTTTGCCCATCTGCAGGAGACGGCATTCTGACTGGTCTCTGCCAGCAAGGACTAGTCTAACCTGTACATACAGGAGCTCCAAACACCTGCTTTCATAAACTGGAGCTGACAAATTCACTGTATCATGGACATCACTATACATAAAGAGTATTTCTATTCACAAGTGCTTTTCCCAGTGCATCCTGGTCTTGGGATTTGAGAAGTTGACCATGTAATTGCAATGCCTCTTATACAAGTCTGGCCAGGGACCTTTGTTGCATGTCACCCAGTCTCTTTCTACCCTCATCTCCTATCACCTCTTTGTCAAAAATGCCAGAAAAGAAAAGAAAAAAGTGTTTTTACCCAATCTGTCTTCAACTCTACCATACTATCTTCATGAAAGGAATCTCTTGGAGCCATGGGGTCTGGATTTGCATTTTCTGGGACTAACACAAAGGACAGTCCAGTGCATTCAAGAGTCAGAGTGGCAAATCAATTTAAATTTGAATAAATAAATGCATGAAGATATTTGTCATGTTTGTGACTATGATGACTTATCCTGTCACTTACTGCTCACATCCCTTATGTAAAAGATCTCCAATGCATCCCATGCTGGGGACCACAGATTAAAAAAATAGCTTTCTGGCTAAATCTGATATATTTTCATTGATAAAATCTTTATTAATGTGCACTGACCATGTTAAAATGAATTAATAAACAAGTCAAAGGGCTGCAACTTAGCCCTCAAGTTTACCTTATTTCATGTTCTGCAGCCGGGATATTGCACCATGGTCTTTCTCCTAAGTGATCTTTCGCCTCAGAGCTCACTTAATGGCAAGGTACTTATCACCAAACGAAAAGCTTCCCACTGATGTATGCAGAGAGACAGGAGTCACCTGGCTCTCCATGTAGCAAGGGGACTCCAATGGAGAGGATCACTGGACTCCAGCTTTGCCAAAGAGCCCTACTCAGGAAAAGTGGCTCAGGCCCGCCTCTTTAACCCTGTCAGTACCTTCTGGAGATGACTCAGATGTTCCTCCCAGCCATCACTGAAGACAACATCATCACAGCACAGTTCCAGCTTCCTGCACTGCTGATGATCTGAAATACAAGACTTCTGCTGATTTTTAACTATAAACCACACTAACAGCGGATATATAAACTGTTCATGTCTACCAAATCTTGAGGAATGTGATTTGGCGTTCATCCCACCACAGAGGTTTTAATGTAAATGTTGCATTTTGAGGTTGACCTGTGTTCTCTTCTGAAAAGAGAAACAATCATCTGTTTTATTCATGTCCAAACACTACGCCATTTTGGCAGGTCCTCCACAGATGTTACCACTTAAAAATGAAAGTCTATCCTTCTTTAGCCATTGTAACATTTTTATTGATTAGAATATCCCAAATTATATTGTCAGCAAAATCAAATCATATCATCTTTATTTTATTTTCAATGATTTTGAGAAACATACTTAAATCACTCACACAAGTCTGTCAAAACAATTTCATGTTGCATTGTACATGACTATGACTATGACGGTCTATGACGTCATTTATTGTTCCATTCCTTCCACCCCCAAATGTTTTTCTGTTGTTCCTTTAATCTGTTAATTTGTTGTTCCTGTTTACTTGTTCTTCATAGAGCTAAAATGACTAAGAGACATTTATCTGTATGAGCAAGAGATGAGCTCATTAACCAAGTGTGTCTCAGAGTCTGTCTGTGCACTACGCTATTTGTTATCTTTCTGACTTTTATGAACAAGTATCCTAAATGTCCAAAACACTACATAACCACCACTGTCAGTAGGCTTTAAACAGAATAATAAATGGCCGTACAATCTGACTTTAGAAGGCTTGGGGTATACCCGTGACAAGGAACCAGAGGAGCAGGAGTATTGTGTGGCAAACACCAGAACGTGATTTCCCAACTTTCATGTGGGGTCTGTTCAGGCCGGGAAAAGAGCTAGAACAGGAATTTTGTATCCCTCTCTGTTGGTTAAGCAGCTGTTTCTCTGGAGGTCCAGACTGTGCAACAGAGAGAGAAGGAGCAGAGAAAGAGAAAAATAAAAAGTAGGAAAGTGAGAATGAGGCAGACAGAAAAGTGTGGCTGTGTAACAGGAGGCGTGTTTTGTTCCAAATCAGATTGCTTTATAGCAACGCAGGGGGTGAGTTGTTCCAGGCAGCAGATAATGGGCCAACAGAATCAATATTGACATTCTCCTTAGTGATAGCCGAGTTGTCTGGGTGAGGTCAGGGACTGGACCTTTGTATTAGCCAGCCAGCATTAGTGGTCACGGCTGGGGGACACTTACTGTAACCTTGGCCTCTCAGCATAATGGTGGGTCTGCGCAAGCCCAGGAGAGGTCCCTCCCCTTTATGGGCCTTATTACCGTAAGAGAGCTCAGTCCTCCAGTGGCCTGATTCAAACACAGATCATTACTTTGTCAAAACAGCTACCAGACCACGTTGGCACACGCGCAGGCCAGCTTGTGTGGCGAACAGCGTCTTGAAGTGCCAGTTGTTGAGCGCAGCAGCCATGGGAGATGAGGCGAGGAGAACACAAGAAAAAGTAAGCAGAGCACTTTTGGACAAGTGACCGTTTATTAGTTCTTATTCCAACAGTACTTACAATTACACAGATTCACTGGCAAGTCCTGCATGCTAGGCAATCACACACACACACTGGGTACAATCTTTTCTCAGAATATGGCAAGAGGTGCTACCACAAAATAATAAAACACTCCAACAAATTCCATGTCGTTGCTTTGCTGAAACAACATCTCAATTGTTGTTTACCTAAAGTGGTCAATTAATCCAAGGCAAACTCATAAAAGAGGAAAGGATGTGGGTTGTCCAGGTAGTTGGATCCAACTGGCTGAGAGTCAGGGCTACTAGGGATACCACAGTATACCACTCCCCAGTGTGGCAGAGAAGGAGGAGAGTAGGACAGGGCACAAGAGAAAGAGGGACAGCAGAGGAGACGGACGAGAAGGAAAGGAAACTCCTGAGGAAAGAGGAGAGACAAAAGAAAGGGGAGGTGCAGGGGTACTGGTGCCAAGGAGGTGGAATTAAAAGAGGAGGTGGAACAGGAAGAGTGGGAGGAGGAAGAAGAGGAGGTCATCTGAGGTGATGGAGATTCTGTACGGTGGGCTGGTTTCATGAAAGATGGAGCCGGGCCACTCTCCTCCTCCTGTGATTCTGTTCTGGCTCGGGTTACTGGACTCAAGCCTCGCAAACTCACTCACACACAAACAGGCGCTCACACACACACACACCAAACACATGTCTCCAGTCTCCCACACAGATGCTCATTCTTCTTTACTACACACTTGTGAGTGTTTCTTACAGAAATAGAAGTGACATCACGACAGTCACGCTGTAAATCAATACATGTTGCTCCCACCGAAACACATAAGAGCACAGAGTTCTCGGTCAGCGGGCTGTCTCAGAGTCCGAACCACTCAGTGACCCCTCCTCTCCTTGGGTCAAGTTTCTGCCTCTGCTTCTCGTCCTCCATGAACTTCTCCTGCATCTCCTCCACGGAGCCCTCCGATAGCATCCGGTCTTTTTCCGGGAAGATATCAGGGAAGGTGAACGTCTGGCCCTGGGCCTGGGGTGCAAAGAGCGCAAAATGAGCCAAGAAACAGAAATCAGTTGTTTCTTTTTAACTTTCAGTCATTTCACAAAACAATTTTTTGTGCAACAAAAAAAGAAAAATGTGTCAAATTGCATTTTTGTATAAAAACATTTTCTTTTATTAGCAGAGACGAGAAGTGAGATGCTGATTTGGAAGTCAAGACACTGTTTCTCCCTGTATATTCTTCTTTCAGTTACACAAACGTCCTCTTTCTCTCTGGCATTAAATTTCTCCAAATCTCTCCCACATTTAATCTCCCATCTCTCTCCATTTTTCTGGTCTTGATTTATTCAGAGGGAAAGGATGGTATCCATTATTTATTCCATACCAACCCATCTCTAGCCATGGCTAATGCATCACTGGCCGAACTGTAGTTTGTGTCAGGCTGCCATAGAGTACAGTACAGTACACACACATGCTTGCTTGCACGCCCCCACACCAAATAAAATAACAGGTCAGCGGGTGCAGGCATGCACACATATCCATGGCCTATCCCTCTCAGCCTTTCCCATGGACACCTGGCTACAAGAATTCACTGTTATCAGTCTCAACTGGAAGCAAATCATTGCTATCCTTAAATGACTCAACGTCACAGAAAGCCGAATCATATCTTTTGATGATGAAACTGCACTTACATGTGTAATTTTTATCACTGTTTGAATTTTGAGCAAGCTGCTAATCCTCACAAATGTTCCCGAGGTGATTAATGATCACTAACGTAGTTTACACCAAACAACAGCTTTCACTTCATAATGACAAATAGTCAAATGTCATTTTGTGACTCATAAACTCACTTCACTTTATATAGAGGCCTACCACTATAAAATGAATTGCTTCCATGAACACAATTGTCAATCAGCTATTCTGTTTAAATATGTGAAATATTTTGTTTGGGGTCAGTGTGTAGGCGTTAAGGAATGGTCTGGCTCTGATGTGAACGCTACTTTGTCTGTCTCCAACCCCCAAAATACCAAGAGAAACATGCATATAATTACCGCATAGCATGGTTTAATTCCCAAGGGGGAGACAACATGAAGCTCACTCACCAAAGATGCAGAATGAAGCTGGCTTTGCCAACACCAAATGTGCTTGACTAGGAGAACCTACAGCTGGAGTCTCAGGTATCAAAGTCTCAGGTAAATGTGTATGCTCAGATACATGATTGTATGTGTTTTGTCTTTCGCTGGAAAGGTTATGACCAGGTAAGATGTTAAAAACATCAACAGAAAACAACACACTCAAGTTATGAGATGCGCCCTACTTCAAAAATTACCAATAAGCACATAAATGAGACTGCATCAACTGTCCGACCTGCGAAACTATCTAAATTTGGCTTAGTTAGGACTCTGTTTGTCTCACCATCACAAAAAATGGATTTTAAAAGCAGCACACCGGTTTCAAACTTTTATTCTCTATCGTTTTATGCATGCCCCCATGCATCCAAAATTTGTAGTGCTGCTGCCAGAGGACACTGTTAACAGCAGAGAGTTTGTACAAAACTGAAAGCTTATATTATACTTCAAATAACAAGAAGAAAACAGAAAAATGGGGAGGAAATGCAAATGAGCTGCTGATCATGTGCCAGAGTTCCTTTAAGTAAGTAATATATATTTAATAAAAGTATTTTTTAAAACTGTTAAACAACACAATGCTCATGCTGCAAAATGCATTTTTTATTCCAATTTATTTGTTGGAGAGACTGCAGCCCACTTTCCACCAGCATTTCTTAAGTTACTGACTAATCCAAATTTGTTTTTAGTGAAAAACAAGACACCCTAGAGACTGGCTGGGTTATAGCCTGCAAAATCCAGCGGTCATTGTATTAAGATATTAACCACAACCCGGTCTTTATGTATGCGAAGTACAATTGAGCCTGACTTATTCAATCCAACAATACTGGCACGACCAGGCATTTAACTACATCCAGCCATCCAAAATACAACTATTGTGGAAACTACTATTTTGGTATGATACTCTACACAGACTTGAATTCATGTTACTCTCTAAAACCTGGCCATTTGAGTCTAAACTCTCTGATACCAGCTTTGAGGAGCAGCAAGAGCAAAACATGCACAACCTTCAATCAAAAGAAAAGCCACCCTGTTCTTGTGTTCCTGTATTGTGGCAACGCCTGTAATGCAAACTACAGAAGGTTTTCTAGGGACTGTAGTAATGCAGGAAGAGAGACAAGAGTGCAGACCAAGTGATGAGGAGAGGACTTAGTCAGGCACAGGCGGAGAGCTGCCAAACACTAGAGAAGCACCTGGAAACCAATGGCCCTGCCAAGACGCTCAGCGTCTCTCTGCACTCGCACACTCTGCCATCGAGGAACGCAGAATCCAGAACACAAACACTGGATCAGGCCAAGCGCAGTTTGCTGCAGGAGTGAGAGGAGGAGTGGGGAGAAGGAGAATGAGGCAGTATGGGTAAAGATGAGGTAGACGATTTGAGGAAGTGACTGGAAGAGGAGGAAGAGGAAAGCAGGGGTGACAGAGGAAGGGGTCTACCACAGCGTTATAAACGTCAGACCTGGCAATGGGAGGAGCAATGAAGCACTGAGCCAAACAAGACTTCACCTAACTTGAACCAAACATTGTTGCATGACAATTCCCAGTTATATGGCGCAGCGCTGGACACCTTGTGTATACACACGGCGAAGATTAATACCGGCCTCAGAGAGCACGATTCACAAAAACAACAAAGCCCTAAGACTGAAATCAACAAAGCGCTGAGACTCGTTAAACAAGTCTTATTGTTGGCAGCAGGCCACTCCCTGTGTGTGTGTGTGTGTGTGTGTGTGTGTGTGTGTGTGTGTGTGTGTGTGTGTGTGTGTGTGTGTGCATGCTTGTCAAGCGTCTGCTGGACACATTTCCGCAATGAGAGAAAGTGCTGGCAGAGAGCATTCTTATTTTTGTTTGAAATATACACATCGCACCACAGAAGAGGCAAAGCCCATGTCCCCTTGGTCTACCATGTGCTCAGTGCCAAAATGATCTTTCTTGTGTGTCTGTCTGCCTCTCTCTACATGTGTATTTGTGTGTGTGAGAGGGAAAGGCAGTGTGTGTATGAGTGCATACTGAGTGATTTATGGAGAAGACCACAGGGCCTGGCCAAAAAGGACAAAAGTGGGGAAAGACAGTTAGGCATGATGTGCCTCCAAGGGGTTTCTTTCTGTTACCTACTATGCTTCCTAGATGACAAACTGAAGGAGTGGATATTTTCCCTCATTCCGCCATCATCTCTACCATGCTCCCAAATGAATCAAGCTACCATCCAGGAATATTGGGACGAGGCCCCACGCTGCTAGTGATGTAAACATACTCCTCTTACGCACATGAACAACCCATTACACCCACAGTTTCTCCCTCAATTGGAAAATGAAAAACAAAGGGGGGTTAAGAGGGGAAGGCAAATGTTGTCATTGACTCCCTACCAATCTGTCTCACATTCCCCATCTGTGTGTATGTGTATGTTCCCTTATTAAGCTCTAATTTAATGTCATGTTCTGTTCCAGGAAATGTGTATTTAGGGTGCCTGCCTGCCCTGAGTCAAATTTGGTGACCACGGTCGGACTTTTAAGCAGTTTATTGGGGACGCCTATCAAATTAGGGACAACAATCTGTGTCCCCGAGTTGTTTTCACAGCAGTTGCATTCAGACAATGGTTTGTATCAATAGTGGTATGTGTAATGCTTAAAGTTGGCGTAAGCCCCCAGGGTACAAATGTACTTTAGTGAAATGTCCACAAATCAAACACGTGTACTTGCTCATGTGGATACAACAGTCATACACAAACCCGAAGTAATCCTGTTTGCAGCCTGAGAGGTAAGGAGAGAAAGAGGAGAGTGAAAGAGAGAAGACCAGGCGAGAGATGGAAAGAGACACAAAGGACAACTGTATTCTATCTGATTGACCTTTGCTTCTGATCTGTGACAAACTGAGCATGCAGTCATAACTCAAAAACAGCCGTAGGGGAAAAAAGTCCTGGTGTGTTTGTGTGTATAATAATTTCCCCTTAAGAGGAAAAAAAAATAGAAGAATGTTGAAAGAATGGACAAGTGTGTGTCCAGCAACATTGGAATGCATGTGAAATCAATACAGGGAAAATGTGAAGGGGGTGACTCTTATTATTCATAAGCTTAAATTTAAGTGTGAAATATGAAAGCCATAGTTGTTCTGGCTTGATGTGTTAACATGTCCTTGATGAAAACAGGAAGGTCCCGGTGCACTGTGCTTTTCCGACCTGGAGCTGAATAGAACATTATGGTAAAGTCGGCAGCTATGGACACAAAAGGTTGATTCAACCTGCCGATCTGAGAGTTAAAACATACAGGACATGACTGGACCAGGACCAGCTGCAGGACCAGACATTGCCATGTGACAGATGTGATACACATCAGAATTTAAATGCTTTCAAATTGGCAGCACAGTAAGCACAGAGTCACAACTACGCTACAAATCTGACAATAACAAACAAAAGGAGGCTTTCAAAGACGATTATTCAACACCGCTGTAGTAGCTTTGACTTCAGTTTCCAATATCCTCAATCCACAGAATAGCCTTCATGGTATCAGATTTTATGTCCTCTGGCATGAAAGAAGTTTGGAGCAACATTTTATTACTTTGAACACTGTTTAACAGCTGTAAAACTACTCTCGAGGTCAAATGGCGACTTTCATTCAGATAATCTAGACAATTTAAAATTTTTATCCATTTGAAAATACATTCTAACCACTCATTTACGACCTCAGATCAGCCTTTATCTTGTGCTCTCTCAAAACCTCGAGCACCTAGAGTTATTGTGAGGCTAAATAAGATGTGACTGAGAAGTGGGGGCCAAGTACACTGACTTCTTGGATGACCACACTTGGCTGAAAAGAACAGAGGAGCTCTCAATGTGGTCACAGTGACTGAAAAGGCTTTAAGTGGTCTGAAAATGTGAAACTGAGCCATCCATACCGGCCCTAAGAGAGTGTCAGACAAACTACATATCCCTTTTTATTTGATGAGGGACAATCCAGAAAGCATCAGAAGATAAAGCCATTCACAAAGCAGTCAATAAAAATCAACCAGATGTGGCAGTTGCCATTAGAGTACAGCCAAATCTGGACCACATACTGAAACGGAGAGGTGTTGACGACGCGGTGAGAAAATCTCATGAGGCTGTGGCTCATGCGGCTGCGGTGGCAGTGTGGTGGGGTAAACCATAGCAAAGCACAGACGCATCTTGAGTACTGGTGGTGTGTGTGTGGGGGGGCTGAGAGGTGTTCACATTGCGGTCAGATCTATTTTGACCACATGGTAGGAGAACCTGGCAGACTACACAGGAAGAGACCACGATTAGAGCTGAGGGCAACCCCCTGCTGTGTGTGTGTGTGTGTGTGTGTGTGTGTGTGTGTGCACGTGCATATAAACCTATTTATCTAGTGAAACGCTGATTGCTCTTTTTCAGCAACTTGCTGATTAAAACAGCCACTATTCTCTACTGTTGGCTAGTAACAGTAACTTGACCAGTTGGAAGTTACCTGCCTTTCTCACAGGCAACTCAACTAGTGGGAAGAGCATTTATTACACTCTTACCAAACAAACTTTAGCAGCCTGACTCTGGATTTTAAAGGTGTCATCACACCATTGCATTTTTCTTTTTGGTTCATTTAAGTTCACACTGCCCAATTACAAGTCAACTGGGGCTTGTAAACGAAAGTCAGATGGACTCACAAGTAGCTTGTTCAATAGACAGAGTTTTGGCAACCTGTCATACTGCAAGATTACAGATTTCGGCAGCCAAGCAGCAAGGGGGGGGAAGTTTCTATGGGTTTAACTAAGTATTGTGGACTTGTCCACGCTTTTTGCCATAATTTAGCATCTCTGGTCTTCATACCAGATAAGAAGGAAATAGCTGACTACAGTGATCAGTACAGGCTGTGGTTTGCCCTTGGTTCATTTTGTAATGCTAGGCTTTCCAAGCATGAGTGACTCCAGGCTGTCAACATCCGTCTGCTTGTACCCATACAATCATATGAAGAAATTACCAAACAAAGGATAACATGTTCATGAGAGTGTCTTTTGGGGCTGTTTCTTGTAGTTAGTTCAGATTACATTCCCTATTCTAACTAACTGCACCTCAGTTGGTCTGGAAGGAGGACTTCATAAAGTTTGCCTTGGATTATACTGTTCTTACCTGATCAAACCAACAGAAGTAATAGGGAGGGTTTTTTTACACTTGAGCCAGCTAAAGAGGACTTCTCTGACACAAGACAGTTTATCCCGACCGTTAGATATATTTGAAGTGTGAACGCTGCAATCAGACTCCAAAATGGTTGTCAAGGATTTGCTCCCTGGGAGTTCTGGTGTGGTCCTGTCATGAAGTCCTGGCAAAATGTCAAAACCAACCAACCTAGGTCTGGGGTATAATTCAATACTGCTGTTTATCAACTTTCTCTGCAATTGTACTGTGGTGATGATCTTCTTGTTTTGTGATATTTTTGTTGTACAAAGGAAGGATTCCAAGCTAGCTTTATTTAGAAACAAAACTTAAAAACAAAATCAGTCATTTCTGTTTATGTTTTATATATTTAAAGAGTTGTGTACAACGGAACACAGTTCTTTGCTTTGAGCATCAACTTGTCTAAGGCCGCCTTGAAACCACGCTTGTGACAAGGAAGATGTTTGGCGGTGGGAGAGGACACTGGCGTTGTTTGTTCGCCGCTTCTCTGACCGAAATCCTTTGTGCAAGAGTTGCTGCTGTGCAACTAGGCTATAAAGTAC
>JAPMOB010057908.1:0-10501 GCA_029875015.1 Lepomis gibbosus | reverse complement strand
GGTATGTATGGACTTATCTAACTCTGGGGGATAAGGTGAATAAGCTAAAGTCCCAAAAAGTCGGAGTGTTCCTTTAAGTCATTTCAGTGTGCGGTGGCTTGTTAATTGAAATGTTTAAGGCTGTGTTTCTTCCCGCCCCTGTGTGAAACACCTTCCATTCTAAGTGATATTATACAGCTGTTGTTCCACATTTATACAAAACACAATGGTATTTATAGAACACACAGTGTGAGCTGCTGTTCACAACAAAAATAAGTTTGTAACGTCATCTTTTAAAATCACCTTTATCTGAACAGTGTTCAAATCGTCCCGGCTCTCCCGTAATATTATCTATTAAAAATGTTAAGGGGAAAGTAGTAATAAGATGCCTGACTGAGGAACACCGCCCAGTTTTCTGTATATAATATAAATCTAGCTTTTGTTCTCAGATGTCTGGTAAGGTCAGAAATATCTACCAGGAAGTCTGGAATAGCGAAAATACCAGACACACAGTCGTCCCTGAATCTGCAGAACCTGAGAGGCTGTTGCAGAAAAAGCTGATTAAAAACTTAGCAGTTTGGCTTGAAGTGTCCTGTTTGACACTAAACACTAACTGTTATGACCTGGATCAGGCAGCCACAAGGAGAGGGAGACACCCCACGGCAGACGTTCAACAAAATATATTTATTTAAACCAAACCAAAGGTGGAACCTGTGGAGAGAAACGGAGGGAGGTCTGTAACCTCTGGGGCCCCGAGTCACTGCAGTCAGCATCCCATCAAACCAAAGTCTGCTTTTCCATTAAAACACAGCAACAGAACGGCTGAATGTCAGAATCAAAGCTCAGCTTATTTATTTATTATTATTTAGGGATAATTTTAGATTTGAAGTTTAAGTCTTACTAAGAAGTTTTAGAAAGCTGACCTTGACTGTGACTCTCGGTCAGGTAGCAAACGCCGTCCCATCGTTCAAAGTAAATACAAGGTTCAGCAAACATTATTGATTTTATTATGTAAAGCTCAGATGTTTAGATGTTTAAATTGACCTTCTCCTCAGGCTGTCTCCAAACGCACCAAGAGATTAGAGAGCTGCAACAAAAAAAACAAAGTAAAACAAATAACTTGCAAACAAGCTGTTGCTAAAAAGCCTTCACAGCTCTGATCAGACTCCCTGTCGGCTCTCGTTTGCGCTGCCTGATGCGTTGAAACAAGCGTCTTGTGCTGGCAGGTTTTACAGGGCTGCGTTCCTTTTGGCTACTGAGTGTTAAAACAAACACTGAAGACTGGATTATTACAAGAATAATAATTCAGCAGTAAATGATAAATAATTATAAAGAACGTTCAGATACACCAGTGTTTGGTTTGAAACCAGAATCATCTGAACCCCAGATCGTCGAGAATGTCTTCTGACCTTTGTTACTGATTGGTGGAGAATCGATCAGGCTATTGATCACTCTGAGCAGTCAGTGCAGAGGTCAGGATGTCTTATCTGTGGGCCGCAGGGACCTGATGTACAGAGAGACGTGTCTTCGTACACTTTGAGCTACCTGCTCACAGACTTCGCTTTAGTTTAGCTGCGTGACTAAAAATCTCCTCGACTCCTTTGATCAAATCGTTCCTGATTTGAATGGAAACTTTACCAGAACAAAGTTCTTTGGCTTCTTGTTCAGTGTCAAAGTGTCAAAATAAAGTGCTGTTGGTATTGAAAAAACACTGGTCCTTGAACGCATCAGCAGAGTTGAACATTTCCTGCTTGTATGACCACATGATGAGTTTCAGGTCACAGCGAGCAATGAAAACCTAAAAATCATCAGTGTGAGGCGTTTGTGTGTCGGAGTTAATCCTGTTAAAAACACTGCTGTATATTTTGTCCGTCTGTCCTCAGTGAGTACGGCCTGTCCTACCTTTCCCTGCGGACCAGCATCGGACTGTGGACCGCCTTCCTCTGCCTGCTGCTGGTCGCCACGGACGCCAGCTCTCTGGTCTGCTACATCACCCGCTTCACCGAGGAAGCCTTCGCCTCCCTCATCTGCATCATCTTCATCTACGAGGCTCTGGAGAAGCTGGTCACCCTCGGGGAGCTCTACCCCTTCAACATGCACGACGAGCTGGACAACCTCACCTTCTACACGTAAGGACGACCCGGCAGCGAGCGTCCGTTTCCGAAGCTTTAGATTAGTAGCTCGCTGTTTTCTCCGCCACAGGTGATGTACGTGATCAGGCCCTATTCACGTTCTTTCTTTCACGTTGTGATGCAGAGCGACGCTGCGACAGTTTCATTACTGAACGTGAGACTGTTCCTGTGCGCTCGTCTGTTTTTATATACAGTCTGTGGTTATTCCTCACATCCCCCCAAAGCTGCGACGTGAATGCTGAACCTAATTAATGGGTAGTAGACGCCAGCGTGCAGTGAGCGGATCGACCAAACGGCATCCAAGGGTTTCGTTTTGTAGTTTGGACGCCTCAACACTGTAAATGTAGCAGGCGAAGACTGATTCACACGAGTTCTTCTGCAAAATGCAAAAATGTCACATTAGGCCCCGTGTCCACCAAAGCGTTTTTTGCCAGCTGAAAACATCAGCTACTCTTCTGAAAACGCCCAGCAGGGAGCGCTAGCAGGCGTTTTGGAGGCGAGAAGCTGTGGTTGCTATGATACATAATTTCCGTGGAGGTGATGTGCTGCAAGTAGAGCAGCGTACTTAATTTACTAAATGTAAAAATGTCAGCACAGAGTACGAAGGCCTGCTCGCTCTGCATGAAGGCTGAAACATGAGAGACTGAGACTCTCCGTACGCGGGTTCATGAGATTTTGCGGGCGAGGAAACACGTCGGCGACTAGTCGCAACGTTCCGTTCAAGATCGGATGTGCTCGGTGCGGTGTTTGTCCCGCCCCTCCTGCACCGTGATTGGACAGCTGGGTAAACAGTGACATTGACGAGCGCAGCGTTTTCCCCAAAGTTGAACATTTTTCAACTCTCGGCGGCGGAAAAAGACGCTCAGCGCCTCGTCAGGCTCCTGGCGTTTTTACCAGCTTGGAAGTACGCATCGCTCCCGTTGGAATGAATTGAAAAAAGACGCTGGTGTCAGAAAAAAACGAGCTGCTCTTCTCAAAACGCCCAGCAGTGAGCGCTAGCGGGCGTTTTGAGGCGCAGCGTTTTCCATAAACCTTATACTGCTGCACCGAGTCTAGCGCAGTACCTGCTTTTTAACATTGAGCAGGCGTAGACACGCGACCCGCTGCCATCGTTGGTTTCTTTATACAGTCGGGTTTGGGGCCGGTCGGAGTCAGATGAGGGCGGGTCTCTTGGCAGGGAGTTGAAATAACGGCGGCTGCTCCAGAAACCCTCCTGAAACGAAATCTGATGCAAAAGAAGACGAGAGTGGGAGAAATCAAAGACTTGATGAGTATCGACGTCACCAAACGTCACAGTTTGTCGGCCTGAGTTCTGCGTGGGGCACGGCGGCCTGTCAGACGTGTGACGGCATGCCGAGGCAGCGTAATGAGTTATTATATATATAAAATAATAATAATAATAAGCTGGATTTCAGATGCTGCATGTTAAAGAAACACTGTCACAATGTAAATGGAGCACATGTCTACATTAGGGTAGGATTTGTTTTTTAAATTCAGGTACACAGTCAGATACAGCAGCTTTAATTTAATAAGAGATAAGAGATAAAAGCGGTTTAATACACATTTACCTTAACTTCAGTATCTGTATTGAAGGTGGCCGCCCTAATAAAACGTGTATATATCCACTGGGCGGCGGATCAGGGCCGGACATTATTGCTTGAAAGCTTCCAAATTCGCACAACGTACAAAAACATGGCGGCACTCGAGGAGTTAACAAAAACAACAAAAGCCTCGCTCGTCTGTTGTAAAGGTCATTCGGATCTTCAGGGGTCGACGAATCAAGTCGGTGAATCAAACGCTCACGTAGCGTGTACCTGACTCACCTGTTGCTGCTCGTTTGCAGGTGTCAGTGTTCCCCACCTGCGAACGCCTCGGCTGACGTCCTCCAGATGTGGAGCAACCAGAACATCAGCTCAGAAGACATCCAGTGGGATCAGCTGAGTGTGAAGGTCTGTCACGAGTCTTTTTACTCCTCATTAAACACACTGAATCTGCTGAGAGATGAAGCTGCAGAGTAAAACCGACTGATCACTACAGTCGGACCACAGCAGCATCTTGTGGACGTTAGAGGAACTGCAGCGCTTTAAAGTTCTCCCTCTCTCTCCGTCTGCAGGACTGTGTGGATTTACGCGGCGAGTTCGTGGGCTCGGCCTGCAGCCCGCACGGCCCCTACGTCCCCGACGTCCTCTTCTGGTCCGTCATCCTCTTCTTCACCACCTTCTTCCTCTCCTCCTTCTTCAAACAGTTCAAGACCAAGAGATACTTCCCCACCAAGGTCCGTACCTGTCCGTCCTCCACACAATCTCAGCAGCGCATCGTTAAATGTTTAAACTCAAGTTATCATGATTGAACAATCTTATATACTAACATTAAGGTCTGCACATAACATCTCTGCAGATATTTACAATTTGACCCCTGAAATGAGATTAAGATGTTGAATTTAAAATATGAAAATAACCTTTTGGTATACATACCAGATAATGCAAACATCAGTCAGCCAGTCATCTCAGAAATACTTCATTGATTCCAGAGGGACAATTCTGTGTCACAGTTGCACAAATTGCACTAAAGGAAAAAGGAATATAAAATAAAGTTGGTTGTTGCAGCTGTATGTTTTTCCTCTGTGCTGTGTCAATGTTCTTCAGCTAATTGCCATACAAGGTCCACCTGGTCTTCGAAGGTGGGCCTTAAAAGCTGCTGTGCAGTTGTCAGAGAGGAGGCTTCTTGATTTGGGACTGCCTCTCTGCTGGGGCATTTCTGTAAGGGGGGGGGGATTTCCTGCTTCAAAAAACAACATGTGGGGTTTAATTTTTACACAATACTTTTATGAGATAAATATTCAAACTAAGCCTCCTTTTTCCCCTCAAAGCAGTGGTCGGCAATAGGCGGCCCATGGACCTAATCACTTCATCTAAAATGATTGTGCCTACAAAATAAAAGCACTAGAACGTCTTTGCAGCAGAAGGCTACTTTATGTCCTCTTTAATTGAGAGCTTTTACTTTGAAAAGTTCCGAAGAAAATTCAAGAGTCTGTGTCTTGCTTGACACACCTCTGAAAAAGCCGTCGGAAAACTTGAGATCGATAAAACGATGTCTTCATAATCAATTTGTTTATAAGGGGGAAAAATAGTCCTAGCAGCAAGTGGGGATTGAACAAACGACCCTTCTAACAGTCGTGCTGTGCACTACTGACTGAGCTAACCATGATGGACTGTAAATGATCAGTTGACCGTCTTCTGGCCCGGCTGAACCCTTAAATCAAATGAAAAATGTGCATTTCCCTAAAATTCAGCTGAATGTATCTGGTCTCTTTGTGCGGAAGAGGATTAGGGCCATGTGTGAATTTTTTTTTTTTGATTTTTGAGATTAAAGTCAGAATTCTGTCAGAAAAGTCAGAAAATTAAAAAAAAAAAATTTCACATGTGGCCCTAATCCTCTTCCGCATCTTTGGGATCATCACTAAAACACCAAACATTAAAGACGGGTGAGAGTGATTAAAGCTCCTCTGAAATGGATTTTTAATTCAATCCAGCTGAATTGGCATGAATGTAAAACAGAATTACCAAACCTACAAATAAATTAAAATAGAACAATTCATTTTGTACAATTCATTAATCACTATAGAAAAATGTGTATTAAAACAAATAAAACACTAAGTGTGTGTGAGTTAAAAAGGATTAGATTTAGATCGTAATGTCCTCACATGAGCTCGACAACACGGCGCCACACGAATGAATCTGTCTCTGGTTGGAAATGATCACATTTGATTGGTTGACGTTTGAATGTTGTGTGTCTGCAGGTCCGATCCACCATCAGCGACTTTGCCGTGTTTCTGACCATCATGATCATGGTGTTGGTGGATTACCTGGTTGGAGTTCCTTCACCCAAACTCCACGTACCCGACCGCTTTGAGGTAACACCCGACTTACCCGTGTGTTTCTGTTGGGAATCTATAAATAAACCGTGTATTGATTAAACTTGTTTCAGTATCAGGGTTAACATTAAGCAAACAGATCTAGGTTTATAATAGAACATTTTGTTTACTGATGTTAAAGCTGATCTGATTTAGTTCTGCTGAATGAGAAACCCCCTCAGCAGCTGTTGGCTCAGTGTGGTCCGCTGCTTTATTTAGGTTTTACGGTACACCACACTCTGGACAGGTGGGTTTTTAGGTCAGGTCCTCTGTTGCCAGGTCCAAAAAGGAAGAGCAACCACCTCAAATGTACGAGCACACAGAAAAACAAACACCAAATGCTGAAAATACTCCCTCCTTTTTTGATTTAAGTTTGTTTAAAACTTCAGTGAGTTTTTGATAAAATGACAGCCTTTTTTGTGAGCTGTAAATATTTAAGTCTTCAGCAAGAACCAATAAACTGAGAGCTGCAGAGAGAGGAGGGCGGTTCAGGATGGACTCGAGTGAAAAGTTTCACCTGCTGGTGGCGCTAAAGGAAACGTTATAGATTAGGTTTCACCCTCTGGGGAAGCTGAATGTCTGTCCAAATATTTTTACTGCACGCCAACACACCGACTGAATAGCTGACATCACTGCGAACATTTCCATAAGTACGTCTGACTGTATAGCGTCCCCTAGAGGCTGCATTGTCCACTACAGCCACAGTGTGCAACTGGTGAACACAAAAATGTTTGGGAAAGACTGCTAAACTGCACCTATACGCAGACGACACAGTGATTTATATCCAGTAGCTCCTTCGCCGAACGAAGTTATAAATGAGCTTCAGTTTGCTATTAAACATCTTCAAGTCTCACTGCATGGACTCAAGTTAGTTCTTAATGCTAAGAAAACTACATTTATGATGGTTTGGAAGGCCAATCGCAATAACACAACCATCAACACACTAAATGGGGACTCGGTTGAAAAAGTGTCATCATGTAAGTATTTAGGTTTTTAGTAGGAAGCATTCTTTCGAAGTTTATTATGAAAACCTAAACTAAAGTTACTTTTGAAATAACGCTCATGTTAAGGATAAAACTTGTGCAGGAAACTTTTGTGATTCTAGTTCTGTCCACCTTTTATGATTCTATGTACCGTAGAGCTCTACGTTTTTTAAACTGGACTCAACAATGTACACTTTATCATGTGGTAGACTGGCTGTCACTGAGACCTCGTTCAGACTGCAGGCCAACGTGACCCATATGCGATTATTTTTGCCCATATGTGACTAAGATCTTTTTATGACAGTGTGAACAGGCCAAGTCACATGGAATCTGATCTTTTCCAGTTCAGCACAGATCAGATCTCTTTTAATGTGACCTCTCAGGTTGTGATTGACTTTAACGTCACTGTAGAGCAGCTGTTCTGCTGTAGACGGAGCCGCATTGAATAAAAACGCTCCACAAAAAGCCATTATTAAACATGTGGCTCTCTTCCTCCTCCTCTAAAAGTCTATGTACACAATTTAATTTGTATATTTACGTGTACAATCCCATGCTGGGTGCACTGCCGCCGTATTTCTATCATATTATTATATTTATATCCTGAAGCAGAAATTCGTCGGTGTTCATCTCCGCTCCACCAGGTGCTTCTTGTACCTGGTCCCAAAGGTTCTAAATGGGTTTGATTGAGATAAAAGAACAGTTAGGAGTGTATCATACTTCTCGCAGGGGATTCCAGCAGTAATGGAGTGATACCACGACTATGTGAATGTCTGTGCCAGAAGCGTTTTGAAAGGACGCCGTGTTGGTAAAACGTAACGCTGCTGTTTGTCTGTTCAGCCCACGTCGAGCAATCGAGGGTGGCTGATCTCCCCGCTAGGCCCCAACCCCTGGTGGACGCTGCTGGCCGCCGCCATCCCGGCTCTGCTGTGCACCATCCTCATCTTCATGGATCAGCAAATCTCCGCCGTCATCGTCAACAGGAAGGAGAACAAACTGAAGGTGAGGACCGCTGAGCGTAGGAGGCGAGCGCAGACGGGTTTGACGGGGCAACTGGACGATAAACTCTCCCTCGCTGTGTGTGTTTTGGTTGCAGAAAGGCTGTGGCTACCACCTGGACCTGCTGGTGGTGGCGGTGATGCTGGGTGTGTGCTCCATCATGGGCCTGCCGTGGTTCGTGGCGGCGACCGTGCTCTCCATCTCCCATGTCAACAGTCTGAAGCTGGAGTCGGAGTGCGCGGCGCCGGGCGAGCAGCCAAAGTTCCTGGGCATCATAGAGCAGAGAGTCACCGGCTTCATGATCTTCGTCCTGATGGGCTGCTCCGTCTTCATGACCTCCGCCCTCAAGGTGAACACATCATGTTGGTCTGACCCAACGGTTACAGACGTTGGTGGTTATCGTCTTCCACTCTCATCCATACACACTAGTTTTAGTGAAAATGAGTGCAGTGTTATTAATAACTGAAATCCAGGCAAGTCCTGGAAGTGTTTAAGCTCCGGCAACATTTTCTCAGCACAGACAGGAGCCTGTTAAGTGTTAATCGTTGTCGTTCCATATTTTTATATTATAAGTTTATATATTTATGTACACTATCCTTTCCTGTTTCACAACACAAATATCTGCCACGTTTTTCTTTCTCTGCAGATAGTTTTATTATTTTCTATTCTTTTTAATATTCTTATGTAACTTGCATTGTCTATTCCATATTTATGTATTTCTAGGTTCATATATGTGAACTGTCTGTCTGCGTAGCACCTCATCGCCAAAGCACATCCCTCGTATGTGTAACACACTACTCTGCAATAAAGCTGCTTCTGATTCTGAGGAGGCAACAGGATGTAAAGTTTAGAGTTTAGTGACTGAAGGTCTGCAGAGGACTACGTTCGCCCATGAAGGCCCTTACAGAAAAGTGGGTTCAGTGCAAAGGTTTTACTACCTTCGAGCTCACCAAGCGATGCGGTGCTCGTTGCAGAAACAAACCTCCGTGGCGCGGCACACGCCATTGGAAATAATGACCATCATAGCGCAGCGGTGCTGTCGGTGCGGTGGGTCGGAAAGGTCACATGCTGCTGTTTGTTTACATTGCGCTGAAAGCTGGACTCTCACCGCCGCAGCATCTATTGTAAGTGACACGTTTACAACTTTACACGTTACCTTTACTTGGGCGTGCAAAGCCGGGAGGGGATCCCGCAGGTGATGAATCAACTTTGATGTAGGTATTTGCTCCTTTAGAAGCAGCTTTTTAACTGGTGCCTGAACCAGAGATGCTCCCACACTGTCACCAGTTTGTATGAAATAAAGCTGCACAGTCGGGTCCCTCTGCCAGTGAGCCTCCGTGTCTCTGATAACACGTCATTTTAAGCTGCTGCACCGCTCATATAACTCTTTATTTTCGTTTTGTGCAAGCTGCAACCGTTTCGTTCCCAAAGACATGCGGCCTACGTTGATTGGTGGCTCTAAATTGTCCAGCCTTGGCTTGGGAACGCCCCCTGACCCCTGTCAGGAGGGCGACTCTGACCCCAAAGTGGCCCAGTTATCATGTAGTGTGCAGCCGGCGTTATCTGCTGCTTCATCAGTTTCCATCTAACTTTAAGTTTCATTTTGTCCTTCAGTTCATCCCGATGCCCGTCCTGTACGGAGTCTTCCTCTACATGGGAGTGTCCTCGCTCAAAGGCATTCAGGTCTGTCTCAGTGTCCGTCTGTCCTGCTCAGCAGTCTGTGTTTCAGTGTCTCTGACGTCCGTCTGTCCGTCCTGCAGCTGTTCGACCGCATCAAACTGTTCGGCATGCCGTCCAAACACCAGCCGGACCTGATCTACCTGCGCTACGTCCCGCTGTGGAAGGTCCACATCTTCACCGTGGTGCAGCTGTCCTGCCTCATCGTCCTCTGGACCATCAAGGCCTCGGCCGCCGCTGTTGTCTTCCCCATGATGGTGAGACAGACAGATGTTTGATTTTATTAATGCTTAAGGCGAGACGCTGCAGGTGGACAGGGTAAAAAGTGTAACTAACACATTTCACCATGAAACCTTCCTGGTTGATTACTCACATTAAGACGACTGTATTTATCCCTGTAGGGCAGTTCAGTCGTATCAAACGAGACAAGAAGACAACAATCGATCAGTCATTCAGAGACGCTGTCAGTGACATCACATTGGACTAAGTTAATATAATATAGTAAATAATAAATACAGAGGTTTACGATGAGAAACAGAAAACCAGCAGATAAAAGAACATGTTAAGAGACTTTCACTGAATGAATAATAAAAGTTACTCTGGGAAACAGGAGCCCCCGGTACCGGGGGCGTTGGTGCTCAGGCCGAAACTAGTAATCCCCCCCCAAAAAAATTCCGCCATTTTAACTCTGAAATGTGCCGAAGTTGTTGCTTCGGGTCTAGTCGGGCGCCATATTGATTCTTGCGCAATAGCGGCCAGCTGCCGGCCTGCTCTCGTCTCTTTCTGCAGAGAGGAAACATAACGCTTGAGAACACACGGTG
>JAPMOB010057841.1:0-26315 GCA_029875015.1 Lepomis gibbosus | reverse complement strand
TATATATATACACTGTATATTCTTGAAGCTCAAATGTGCTTGAAAATGTGCTTCATTGCCCATAAAGTATTTGTTTAATAGAAAAAAAAGAAGCAAAGTAAGGCAGATATGACACACAACCTCTGGACGGAAAATCAAGTCTAGCACTGACACAAGGAAGCACAGCGCGACCTATGGGATCTCTCAGAACAGAAACATAGTATTCTGCTGCTTAGCCTTACTTTGAGCAAAGCTTTTATGAGCATGTGTGTTGGGTGGGAACTCTTAACGTGTGCTTAAAAAGGCCATTTAGCCAGTGGCTTTAGTACAACGACATTGAAGTCTTTTGGCACTTGTACAGTACATGAACATGTCCTTTAGTTTGACAAAATGACACAACCATGTACATGCATGAAAGACAAGCAGTAGCAAAGGCAGTCTCTTGAGAGATCAGTCCGTGATGGTGGACTGTGATCAGAGATAGAGTACTCAGAGTCCATATCGCTGCATGCCGAGCAGGTAGGCCCCGCTCTGGCTCTCTCGCTCAACGCAATCCTCCACCCACCAACCGCTACTGTCCACACCGACACCACCAGCAGCAGCCCCCAGGATGGATGGAAGGAGGAAAGGAGGGACCCGGGGAGGAAGAGAGGACAGAAAGGAGGGATGAAACTGGCCTCTTCCACTTGGAGAAGGGGTGTGTGTGGAGGCAGAGGAGGAGAGGTGGAGATAAGCGGACAGGAGGGAGGCTAAGAGGAGGGAAAGATGGGGAGGAAGAGGCCCCTGTGCTATCCGGAGCTGTCTGTGTCTGTCTGTATGTCTGTTCTCACACAGTCGAAATCAATTTGCCATCAGGACTGTCACTGTGGAACAAAGAGAGAAGGAAGCTTGCCAGGTCGGACACACTCAGAGAGAAATGGAGAAAGACAAGACAGGCACAAGGAGGCAGGGTAGAGTTTAGGAGATATGTAGGTGGGGTCGGGCAATCAACCTCGCCCCATCTACAACTCCAAACACACCTGCCGTGATCAGGAAGATTAGACTTCTAATTCCCTCATCAACACTTTTTAATCCAGATCAGTTTACTGGCTGGATATTAAAGCCTACATCAAGAAGTTTTAGAAAGATTTGTCTTGCAGAAAAATTGACGAAACCCAGAAGTTAGAGTTGATGAGAAAATCAAGTCATCTCCTTAGCTGGAGGGATGTAGTGTCAGATTAGTCTGTTTGGGGTGACTACACCCCGTAGGACAATGTTGTCTCTAAATACTGATACAGAAAAAAAACACATTCAGAGCAGACAAGAGTATGTAAAACAGCTTGACACTGGTGCCCAAAGCCCCAGGCTGACAAGCAGTGATGACTGAGATGAAGTCAGCATGATGTCTACTGTCACAACACGTACTCCACCAAACAGCGATACGAGGTCACGAACACACTCTCTCTCCCCCTCTCACACACACTCACACAAACACACACACATTTATATACATGTACACAAGGATGTACGTCCTGATTGGACAGAAACAGGCACAGGATAAATCCTAACCCTAACCTCACACATCCCTGGTGAGTCAGCAAAGGACTTGATAGGATTAAAGTGAAAATATATCCGCGAACACTCAGACAATAAGCTAGGACACTGACCCCGCTCGACTGCATTCATTTCTTTAAAAAGCTATTTAAAAAAAGTTAAGTAAGCAAGAGCAAAAGGAAAAGACAAAGAAGACACTGTAAAAAATATATATTTTCAGAACTCTGCATACATCTCATGACTTGGGGATTTTAACACTACAACAAAATAAAATCTATTGCTTGAGCCTTACTATGTTATTCACTAGATCTGATTCTATCAATCGCTTCATTGATTGACAAAGAATTAATTGCTAATTATTTTGATAATTTAATAATCATCAAACCAATTGTCATTGCAAAATAGCCACACATTCTCTGGTTCTAGCTTCTCAGATGTGAAGATTATTCAAATATATTTGGGTTTCAGACTGTTGTTAAGACAAAACAGGTCATTTGAAGACAGCACTAGGAAATTGTGATTTTCACCATTTTCTGACATTTTATAGACTTATAGTGATTGTTATTAATAATAACATTAACATTATTAATAATTAATGATCTACAGCAAACAATTATAAATACTCCTTGAACTATGTACATGTGGGTGACTGTACTTTGTTTCAGACACTGTGTGGAGCTGTCCAATCCAAGTGTCCTATTTCCATATTACATGTATGCAGTGTTTATTTACAGTATGCTAAATGTCATTGAATAGTCTTTGCAGTCAGTTAAAAAACCAATGTACTTCACTATTTTATACTAAAACTAATAGATGTGATGTGCGCCGATATGGTGATATGGTGTACATCAACAGCTCAATCCACAACCAAGCACGTTTTAGGATCCATACAGACTTTTTGGAGAATGCAAAATTTTTCCATTACACAACATACTCTAAACCTGCTTAGAATGTGTATGTAGCATTTAATTGGGACACTGCATATTTTAAGCAGTTACCTTGCTGTCTCTTGAGTGTCCCAGCATGTAGTAACTCAGATGAAATGCCATTTATGTAAGGTGATTGGCTCACATTTCTTTTTCCGATAGGTCACTAATTCTAAAAACTATCAAAGTTAAACAATTCAGATGGCAGCAGCAGTCATATCATCCATTACTTACAGGGCAGGACAGAAAAGGCACTTACCTTGTGGCAAAGCGGCCGTCATAATCCTCAATAGCAGGCTGAAAAGATACAAGTAATGTTTCTTACTTGTGTCTGCTTGTATAGCTAGGATTGAAGAACTTTCTGTACTTGCATACAAACACTAGGTGGCAGCAGAAACTCATCAAAAGTCTCTTTTTAAGTTACTGCAGGATTACTCATATCCAATTATGCAACATAAGACTAAACCAGATGGGGGCTAAAAATTAACAGAGCAATAGTAACAAGTGCTGGTGGATACAACACATGTTAAATTGTACCTACCTGTGTGCCGAAGCCTGCCATGCTGTAGGGACGTGGGCGGGTCTGTGCTAGGCTCTGTGCCAGCAGTCGGGCGGTCAGGCCATAGTCAGGTGTGGGCAGTGATCCATCGTTCTCCAACAAGTTCCCTGTGCTGCTACTTTTCCCATGGTGCAGACTGAGAAGGGAGGAACACAAAGGCGTCAGACTTGGGCTCATTTGAATTTATGAAGTTGATACAAAACATATGACAGAAAAATGCTACATACTTCACTTTGAGCTTCTCATTGTCGCTCTCAGGGAGCACACGTGTGTAGGAAAATGGGAACCAGCCGCGCCTGAGAAAAAGTGATGACGGTGTTAAACTTATACTCTACATTACTAGTACCTACATGTGGGATAAATATTTATCCAGTCGCCACACAGTACATTACTTACATCTTATTCTTCTCATTCTCCCCATAGTGCCAGCCATCGCGGGCTTCAGGCACTAGCAGGGTGATGACATCTCCCTCAGAGAAGCTGAGCAGTGTGCCGTTGTCACCTGCAGCATGGGAGAATATTGCCTGGACACGGGAGCGCCCGTTCTTTTCCAGCCCTGCTGCCATGGAACTGGACCTGGGCAGGGTCCGTGTCTCTCCTGAGGAGTTTGCAGATGGAAACAATGGTGAGACCTGAAATTCATTATGAGCTCAGAGCACCAGAGTCACATAAGCTCTGACTAACTGGAGGCTGCAGTGCTAGCTGAAGGCAACATTTCTCTTTAGACACAGTAAGCAGCTAGGGAGAAATGTGCCTTTGTATAGCATTTGTAAACGTCCATACATCACTGCTAGGTTGACTGACACTCATTGTCTAATCACCATCAACAAACTATAGTTGAGATGATTGGTAGACTATCATGTGCCAACATTTTCTCATAAATAATGTGAGAATACTCTCAGCGTTTGTCCCTACTTCTACCTGCTACCAGCAGCGAACAGCTTTGTAATCTGGCATGCAAGTTGGTAGGTGATTGCAACTATTTATGTAATGTTAAAATGCTCCACAGTATACCTTTAAGTAAAATGATGATAGGAATAGGTTTTTGATTTTCTTTGCTCATGAAATCCTAGCAGTGCTCGTATATCTTACCCACGGGGTTCTTGTTCTTGGCAGGAGCAGGCCTGCGGACAGGGAGGGTGTTGGAGTAGACGTCGCTGACCTGTCTCTGGGGCTGAGCCTGGGACTGGCCCTGCGCCTGGGTCTGAGGGGATGAAGGCCTGACTTGGGACACGGACATAGTCCCTCCATCCGTCCAATACTCCTCCCCATGGACTCCTGTTGTCCCATTGACCATGGACATACCATCAGGGCCCATCAGCCTCTGGGATAAACAAGTGGACATATGGATTCAATAAGTCAGATTGGGAAAATGGCTTCACCTGTGCAGTACTATAGTAACAATTACTTCATCTGCTAAGTTCATGTTAATTCACCTTGTTTAAAAAAAAAGATAAATTCTAACTTTGGAGTTGACTTTGGAGAAATTAAGTCTAGTGAGTTCATCTAAGCCTAGCCTGTCAGCTGCTGCCCAGCATGAAATGTAGACTCTAAACAGCCCATTAACTTGAGTGCCATCTTTAAAGTGAGACTAGAGAGATGTTTGTCTGATTAGCATCTTTATGGGGGGCAGAAGTAAAGCTATTCCATTTAAGCAATTCCGCTCTCTTAAGAAAAACAAGGACACATCAAAATAAGTTTTAAGTTTGTGATGTCATATCAAAGACTACAGTATATAATTAATTTTAAAATTAAGTAATTGCTCTGGCTTAAAGTTAGCTTCTTTTGACTATGAGAAATAAAGACACAAAAAAGAATAAAGAAACACCAAAATCTTAATTCCTTATGAACACAGAACAAATATAAATAAATAAAATGGACATATTTTTAGCCTTCAGCCACTCATTCCCCTAAAACTCACCGCTGGGTGTCCCAGGCCACTGCCCATAAAGACAGCCAGCTCTGGAGGCACAGGAAGAGGCTGGGCTCCAGGGATAGGGTCTGAGATGACCAGGTTGGATTTGGAGGTGTGCAGCGGGCTTGTGCCCCCAAGAGCGGCAGAGCCCATCTGCTGGGCGAGGAGCATGGCCCTCTCTGGCAGCTTGTTGGGGTCTGAGCAAGCCTGTTGCCACACTGGAATCTTCTGTGTCAGAAGGTCTTTGCCCTGGAGGAAGGAGGAAGGAGGAAGGAAAGAATAAAGAAAAGACATAGCAGTGATGTGACCAAAGAAAAACCCATCAAGCCTTTTCTTTGCTAAAACTTCAATTTCCTCCCTATTCTCAAAAAAAAACAACCCATAAACAGTTCAGTCTTCAAAAGGTTTTTCTCACTCTGTAACCTTGACCACTGGCCTTTGCACAGCAATGATAATGTGCTGCGTGGGTGAGGCTGTGGGACAGACTAACCGAGCTGCCCATTTCAACATCTCACAGCCTGTGGACATGGCTGTTCTTTCTAGATCTATGAAAATAAGAGGTCAATGGATAGACAGGAATGTACACATTTGTGTATGACTGTACAGTTTACATGCATGCACACATACAAAACACAGACAGATTTGTCCCTTTCTATGCGCTAATATGTAGCTCTCATCATCTCTTTGTCTTTCTCTCTCTCTCATATACACACACAGGCACATGAACACACACACATACACGGAAGGGTTCTTCAGTTTGCTGAAGGTGAACTCCTCCCACGCACACCCCCATTCTGATTAATGACTAGACTCCATTTTGAAAAAAGAAGCGGCAGCACAGTCCACACACACACAGACAGACACACACACACACAATCCTCCTCCAGCCACATCTACCGGCTGGCAGTTCACACCCACCAGTAATCCCAGGAGATTGATGTACTCCATTACCCAAGAATTTCAAATGCTTGGATAATGGATAGGCATGCATTTGTAGCACACACGCAGGGACGTACAGAAAACAAGCATAAGGAAATCCAGTTTACTAAATTCTGGTTAATAAAGCTCCATTACCTTTGACGGTATGATACCTGAAAATCTGTTTGGATTCAAAGGTTCTTTGCTTCAAATGTCAACAACAATGTAAAAATAACAAGCAGGTATCATAAAATGTTCTAGTGACTATAAACAATACGGGTGAGAAACCGTCATCACCAACTCTCATCCTGATCATTGCACTGAGCTTTGATTTCAATCCATCTTTTGAAACACTGTTATTTAAAGTCGGCTCTCTACACAAAAAAGGTGGCCAGACGCTCAAAAGGTGCAATGATGGATTACAGCTTCAGATATACCTGTCAGCAGGGCATTGTCTACAGTCCTAATTCATTTTTAAAATGAACAGGCCCCTATGAGCGGTCAACGATAATGCAACTTTGAAATATATATCTTCTACTATGCTTTTTTTTTTCGCTGACCAAAAAGGTCTACAGCAGGTGATTTTCCAATAAAACAGATGACAGACAGAGTAGCAGGCTAGAGTCAACATCATAGCAAAAAGGAGAATAAGTTTTATAAATTAAACTTTAACTTTGAACTTAAACTGTGGGGTGGCGATGGCGTAATGGATAAGACGCCTGCTTTTGGTGTGAGAGACCCGGGTTCAATCCCCCACTGTGTCCCTGAGAAAAACACTTAACCCCTCGTTGCTCCAGAGGCGTGCAACCTCTGACATGTATAGCAATTCTAAGTCGCTTTGGATAAAAGCGTTAGCTAAATGTAAACTAATAAGCAGTACATATTTCTTTTTGAACATAATGGCCAGAAAATGTGTTCCTGATTACTTGAAAGATCTGAAAAACAGGTTAAGCTTGATTAGTTACAGAGGTGATGAACACATTAAAAGAAACACTGACAATAAACTCATATCTGTGCACTGCCTTTGTTGAAGGCCATGACTACCAATCAGCTTCTTGCTATGAGCAATGAAATCCCATTTGAATACGCTATGTTTTGCCAAAGTTCAACAGGTTTTCTTATTTCAAATGAGAGATTTCCATGTTTGACTATAAGTCAAATTTGTACATACCCCTGAAGTTCCATAAGATGACTTTTTTTAATACCTTGTGCGCACAAGATACTATCTTGTGGGAATAAGCGCACAGGATAATAACTTCTTCCACACAAGATAAAAAATAAAATCTTTTGGGACTTCAGGGGCTCTGTAAATTTGTGGGGCTTGGTTGGGACAACATGACATTGTGTATTGACTGCACATAAAGAGATGGATGGCATGACAGCTCCCCAAAATTGAAGCCAAAACATCTAGATCGCCCTCTAGTGGCTGGCTACAGTATAGGTCATAAACCCCACCCCCCTGTTAGCAGATGGGACATATGCTAAACAAAAAAATCTAAGCCTGTCAACTAAATTTTTTTAAAGACAATTTCTGTCATTTAAGGTAGTTCTTATCACACTGATGTATGTTCACATGTGGAATTTTCTGATAAGTTTTAATTACTTATTTGATGCCATTTCAAGTTATGATGGACAGCTGAGCCCTGCTCACGACTGATTCCACCAGGTGTATGGGTGGGACCTTGATACTGCGGTTCAGGATCAGGATACCTGATCACTACTGTGCAGACTCTGGCTCCACCACGATGTCACCAGCACAAGATTACAGCGCCCAAATAAAGGATATTTTGGCAGATTAGGTGAGTGGAAAATTTCAATTTTAATTTTGGCTTATTTAGCAAAATTATTATTTTTTTGGGGGACTTTTAAGTAGCAGTATTGACTTAAATGGCTGTCTTCTTGAGTTAGCCATGACTTCCTGCAACAAAGTTCAGCTGTAAACACTTATTAGTATATTCCGATCTGTTCTAATTCTGTCATCCACGTCTCCCCTTATCAGAAAATGCTTTTTTAAAATTTATATGTTGTTGATGGTCAAGTGGCACTTGGACTCACCTTGCCATGGTAGGCGCTGCTGTTCTTGGCCACGGCACACTGGCGGTCCACCAGGAAGCAGTACCTGCGACGCTCCTCGGACAAGGCTGTCTTGTATCCCTCAGCGATGAAGGTGTCCAGCTCAGTCTGCTTACTGCTGATGGTCTCCACAAACTGATGGGAAACACACAAGGACAGGTGAGAAGAAAGATTTGGTTACTGCAGGTCCTTCATATCTTGGGCCACTTTTCACATTTACTGTAGTAAGGCCAGGGGACAGTAGATCTGACAAGGAAATCTCCAAGCACCTAGCTAACATCAAAGTGCTTTTTTAAAGTTTTTTTTTAAAATAACCCTCTGCTTCACATTCACACAATTATATATATTCACAATCTTGAACTGCTAAGTACAGCACAGTACTGTACTGCCAATCACTGCACAGCTCCACTGCAGCAATTAGGGGTTAAGTGCACGTTGGTGGTAATAGTTGTGCGAGGAGAGAGCCTTACTCAGTAACTTTTCCTTGGTCAGATTTTCCCTTTGAGCGCTACGAGGGCAAGGCAATTATGACTGTAGTGCAGTGTGGAGTAGGAATTGCTCACAAGGACCCACAAATCCATTTTACATGTCAGACAATAAGAAATTACAGGTGTGTTAAAGTGTGTATGAGCGTGTAACTGCGACAGAAAGGGAGGGAGTTCCAGTCACTTTGTCTTAGCATGGGAAATGTCTCACCAAGTTCACTGACAAAACACACATACACACGCAAAATGGTCAGTAACGGTGGTGAGAAACCATGAGGAGTCTTATTTTGAAGAGGAACTGGCATTTAGATGTTTTTGTAAGCATGAGCGTGCACGTACACGTCAGGCCCGGTATTCACAAACACAAAGTGGAGTTTGCATGTTGGTAGCTAAAAGTTTTAGATACTGTAGCCTCAAAGTAGGTCAACTGCATCCAGTTTGATGGCTTAAATACTGCAACATCTGCTGATAAATTCTGACCTAGAAGAATGTGTTATATTTACTTGAAGTGATTTGACCTAGACTGAACACTTCTTTGGGGTATTGACTGGTTTGAAGCTTGTTATTTGGGTATGTCTCTAAATTTAACCAGAATGCAATACACATACACGCCTATGTTGCTTATGCTAGACAAATAAAACTGACTTGTCATCAAATACAGTTAATTTTGAATTCTTGCAATGATGAACATGTCAGCCTTGTTTGCTGACACATGTATTCTCAACCCTTCCATATCAGGATATAGTAAAGAAACACTGCATCGATGATTACATTGCTTTTGCTATTTCAGCTTCAGCTGTAGGAGAGAAGAAATTATCATAATCCATGTTGTTGTTGGTGCTGCGGTGTGATTAATAGTTCCTCAAGTTCAGAATTCTCATAACGTTAAAGTACATTTGAGAACGTTTCACATCATATTCCACAGTGACTGATGAAAAGACTACGTTTATTAAGTTGGAGTTCCTCCCTGCAGCCAAATGGAAGTTCCTGTGGTGCCACCACACAGGGCAGATGTAATTCATTTAGTAACCACCAGAGCACACTACTTCCCCACTGCCATCAGCCACAAGGTTAATTATTGAAATTCCAAGTGTGGAGGAATACTTCACTCTTACTTCGTTCCCTAGGTATTTACCCCATTGATGCCACACTCACAAATAGCTCTTACTAGTATTTATTGCTGCTCTCACTAGAATTTATTGTCAGTTGTAGATCGCTTACTGTATTGATGCTAGTGTGTTCTTCCTCAAAGGTTAGTCGCTTTGGATAAAAGCGTCTTCCAAATGAGTAAATGTAAATGAATATTTTAAGTGGCTGATACTAAACACAAACATTTTGAGGGATGGCCTTTAGCATTAGAATTGGAAGAAATCTGCTTACATCATAACATAAACCCACAGAGCCAAGTTGTCAAATCAAGCAAGCAAGGGACGACAGGATGATTAAGGCATTTTTCTCCCGAGAGCATCTGACCTTATTCTGTTCTTTCTGCGCACCTTAAGCTCAAATTAACCACTTGGAAACTGGTTCAGTTAGTTGCTTTCGTTCTTTACTGGCACAGTGTTCAGTTAAAGGGCTGAGAATCGCCCTCAACACAGTGACGAGCCCTCTCCTCCTGTCAAATCCACATGGCCCAAATGGCCCAATTTTCCAAGCATTCAAAAGGTCACCAAAGTAACCCAAGACAATGGGTGCAGAAGGAAAAGCCCGGGCAGACACCAGCTTCTATTATATCTGAGTGACCTCAGGTTACATCACTGCTGGAATGACTTGTTTTGCAAAGGTTATACATATAAATGAAACCTGCTACACGTCAATGCTTTCAGACTTTAACTGATCTATGTGTCCACTTGTAAAAATGTTAATACTCCAGCAAAAACTGCATATCAGTCTATTGCACTGAGCACTAATACAATTTCCAGTGAATACAGGCACTGGGAAAGGAGGGACTATCACACGTCCAAAAGCAAGCATACACTAGAATTCAAAACATCACTGTTTATGCTCCTTTTCATTCTTGTGGGGATTCAAACGTGTTTTTTCCTGCACAGTTAGCTGCTTAGGTCTGCTCTTCTGTTCCTTCATCATCAGCGCTCTTTGGAATCAAAAGAATTGTATCGTAATGCTTCAGGGCACAACAGAAAGCATCTACACCTACAGCATAAATCTGTTGTGTGTGTGTGCTAGCGCTTATTGACTGCACTTGCACGTCAACAACCCCCTTTTTCTGCATCTGTATGAATCCACAATTCCAGGGTTGCTATCCCTTTTCATTTTTTTATGTCACCAAGTGAAAGAAACCCTGAGCTTATCAAACATCTTGAGATATTAATTCTGAAACCCGAACGCAGTCTCTCTCCATCTCTGTGTGGGCTCTTATTAAGAACGTATACAATGCAAAGGAGTTCATCTAGATGAAACCCGCTTTTCTACGGTACCTTTGGTCCACTCCACTGAACTACATAATGAGCTGATTAGCATTTTGGCAGGGGCTTTACCCATTGATGAGACGGCAGAGTGGAAGTGTCTGAAGGCTGGAGAGAACAGGGAGGGGAGGAAAGACAGACAGAAGTGGGAGAGACAACAGCAAAGAGTATGAGAGAGAGAAGGAGGGAGACAGAGATCAATGAAATGCGGCCACCATCTGTGTTCGCTGCCAGACTGTCCTCAGACACACTTTACTTTTTAATGAAAAGAGAGTAGAGATAAAAAAGAAAAGTTAGAGCCTCTCATCTGCTAAAATAACACAGATGTGGTGGAGGAGGGTGAGGAGGAGGACATGTTGAGCTCGACTTTTACTTTCTCAACTGCCTCCCGTAGCCTGGGCAAACCCATCTCTGCCTGCACAAATCAAACTAAACACTCTTCAGCGACAATGTCTGTAGTCGGTCACTATCTAAGCACTTTCTAAGTTGACGTCTGTCATTGTGAAGCACGGGTCTTGAGGAGCGCAGGGCTCTGTGTGTCGTCCTTCCCAGGGGACTCTGGCACAAACGAGCTGACTTTTCTCTCACACGCCCACAGTCGCGATATGATCAGTGAAAGTGAGACATTGATTTTCCTTTTCCCTGCTAACCGACTGTATGAGTACAGAGCCTGATGAGCTCGCTCCTCTGCACAGACGGGCAAAAGTGATCCATCATACAGACTTAGTAAAAGTGTGGTGTAATGCTACCACTCTCTTTGTTCTATATGCACCACATTTCTTGTGTTAATGGTTTGGCCTCAGTCCATCTGTCGCCACATCTACTTTGATCCACAGCAAAATACTGTAATGAACAGTATGAATTACTGGCAATTAAATAGTTTTCAGTGAACCGGTGATCTTTCATTTGTTGTCACCATCTGGCCAAACTTTCAATTAGAACAAATAAGATAACAAAGTCTATTTGGCAGATTGCAAAGAAATGCCAAGAATATGAATATGAGCTTTCTTCTTGAACCACCATTAGGATGAAAAATTTTATCATTGCACACAAGATATTTTGTATTAGCTGAGCACATCCATACTCCTCTGAGGTTTTATTGTTAATTCCCCGGTGGTCTTTTGTAACTCCTCAAGACAAACTCTAAATTAGCACCATTAACCATAAGGCTGTCAGGGGGTTAGTCCAACAACATTTTTTAGATTTAAAGAAATAAATCATTTCTATGTTTTTGGGTGAGTGGGGGAGAAAACGGAATGATTTGCAACAAAAGACTCCTGCATTCCTGTTTCCATCCATCAAATTGTGCTTAATGCCATCCTGGGAAACCCAACAGGAACATGTAACAACTCGCCATTCTTGACTGAGATTTTACTGGCTTATTGCACTCAAACACCCCTCCCATCCCAAGCCCTGCTGCCTGCCAAACTGGACTGCTGTACACACTGGCCACTTTGATGCCTTAAGATGACACTTCATATGCCACCTCCTCGTGGCATCCCTGACACGGTGGAACAAACACAATATGACACAGCAGTCAGATCAATCCAGCACTGCCATGTCATCCCAGACAGGGAGGGGCAGATGTTTGTGTGTGTGAGACTGTATAAACTCAGAGCCCTGAAAAGAGAAGGTGTTTTCTTCTACAACCCGGGTAGAAAAAGAGTAACATTTTCATACCCAATGAAGTCTGCAAAATGTTGTACCTATAAGTGTTGGTAGAATTAAGTTTCTGGCCCAGCTATCGATTGGTCATAGCTGGCCACACTTAACAGCTAGACCAACAGCAGATAAGTAATTACCCTGCAAGCCTTGACCTGTTAGTTTTTTGATCCCAACCCTGCTGGCAGTCAGATTTCCAGCTTCCAGTGAAATCCTTGTGAAGTGAAGTAACAGCTGTCACACTATTGCCATTTTTTGCGGAGTCATTTTTTTCTCCGTTTGACATCAACACTGGCTACAGTAGTAAACCAATAAATAACTTGTCAACAACGCCAGATTGAAGGCCTACTATAGGGTTTAACAGAGAGATGTTGCATCTTTGCAGTCGTGTGTGTGAGTCTACATGGAGAAAAAAAAGACTGTCACGACTCCCCCTGTCAAGAAGGCAATCAACTGACGGGAAACTAAATGTGAAAGATAACTAATTAAGTTATGTCTGAAGGTTCATTCCAACCTATCAAAAAACATTTCACCTGAGCTGCTCTGTTGGAGGTTGCTTTGCTATGGAAATAAACAGATGAATGATGACGCCCAAAGCAAACACTGCTTTTTTCCCCTCAGTGAATCATGTGACTGCTTCAATTTGACATTTAACAATTCTGACAGTTGTAAATGTCGGCTGTAACTCCTGAAGACCAAAATGGTTGCAAATAATATAGTTCTTAAACATAGTGTCTTATATAGCAGTTAAACAAGCATGCCCTCCATCACCTAACCACCCTTACCAAAATAATACATGTTCATGGTTTCTGCTTAAAACAGATGTTTATCCCATCATTCAAACATTCAATCCATCTGTACAGCATCTTCCAAAATAGCAAAGTATATTTCACATGACTGATCATATGGACCTTCAGTGTCCTTAGAAACAGAGATTTTTGACTAAAAACGGAAATTTGAAACAAACTACAGAAACTTCAAACTGAAAACTCACAGCATGATACGGTCTAATAAATAACACCACATAACATGTCTTATATAAAGTGTCGGAAAATTATTAAGAAATAACTATAAAAATGGCAAAATGTAAAAATCTTGATTAATAATATGGTGAAGTAAGCTTTTTTTTTTGAAAAGTCTATATCTGTGGTACACCACCCTAAGAAATTTGCCATCCAGCTACTCCTCTTTGGATAATCGAGTCAGCTACTTTGTGGTGAATATATAAGTTTTTCTCATTCTGTTCAAACCCTGATCAAAGCTGTATACTGAAACACACTTGCTGAAGTAAATACGTACTCTTCCAGTCCATCAATCAGTGTAGCTGACTTATAATCATTTCAATGCGTGTGTCTCTGTGACTGCTGTATTTGTGTGGATGTACGAAAGATTGGCAAGGGCGCAGACTTCATAATCAAACCTCCACTGTTTGCCTTCCCACTCAGGGCACCTCGTCGCCACTGCCTCCACCCCCATCCTTGCTGTTTTGTGTATCCTCTTTACTTTATGAAGAATAAAGTCTCAAAGGGTAAATAAATTATTTTGCACCAAGACTCAGAAATCTCCAATCCAACAGTCACCCACATGCAAACTCTGCTCAAATGAAGTGCAGCAGTGCTACAAACTAGCCTGAGTGTGTTTATATTTTAATTATCTCAATTTTGTTTTTGTCATTGCTGCATGTTTTGTCTTTTTTCTTGTTTTACAGTAGCTTCTCACAATGGAAGACAGGTAATTCTGAATGGTCCAGTTCATATTTGATGGTTATATGGGGTCTCTTCAATTTTCATTCTTTTTTTTTTTTAATCTGAGAAAATCGGGCTTTGTTAAAACAAAAAAATTGGGCTCACCTGCATCTCTTTCTCTCCGTACTTGGAGGGGTTCTTGCTTCCCTGGCTCTTCCTGCGCAGCTTTTTCAGTTCAGCCTGGCACTTCTCCAGACTCTCCCCTTTGCTCTTGTGTTCCACCTGGTATTTCTTCAGGGCAGCCTATGTGGGGCAACAGGCGAAGCACAAACACAAAATTTTAGATAAAATTTTAAAAAAATAAAATTAAAAAGCCTTGGTGAAAGAGGGAGGGATGTAGATGTGCCAACCTATTTATGAAAGTTTTTAGACTAATTCCTACCATTATTACCTTCCAAAGCCACTGGATTCAGCCAATTTCGCTACACTACGAATATCATCCTGCAGGGCCTTGAAACCTGCTTTCGATATGTAATCCCTCAGAACATTTTACCTTCATTTTTTTGTTGGTTACATCATTTCCACTGCAGATGCAAGCAGGGATTGTTTTGGAAACTCCTTGGTGTGCTTAAGAAGGCTTCAGAAATCAATTGTTTTAAATAAAGAACCAACCACATTAACATGATTATTTACAATGTTGATTCATTATTCATCTTCCAGATTCTATTTCCCAAACAACGCCGCTCATGATTATGTCTCTTAAAAACATGCACCGTAATTGATTACCCATCTCAGGCAGATTTCAAGTTGATTTTCTAAACATAATGGAAATAACAGAAATCAGTGGCAGCAGGCCGAATAAAACCCATATGTTTGATTTGTAGAACACACAAAGCAACTGGCCTGGTCCTTTTACAGCCAGTTTATTTAGATAATGTATTTAATTTGCTTGCTTAATTATTTTTTGATTTATTGAGAACAACAAATTTGCTTCCGGGCTGTACCAGCTCTGTTGCTATAGTAACTGGTGTCTGGTGTGACAAAGCTCATGAGATTTCTGTACGACGCAAAATAGGCGGAGGACAGCTCATTCATGAGGGTTCACCACCTCCATTTGCATACAGTAGATGCTGAGGATGTATGTACGTGTCCTCTAGGTTTTGTTTGGCTGAAAAGAAGCTTCTGTTGTCACTGGAGGACGAGCTGTATGTCACATGCAGTGTCTGGATTTAGCAGAGGTATTAGATCTGTAGGTCTGAGCTGAACTGGAAACCTCTGAACAACTTGCGACCTCACAACAATCAACTAAAAAAAACTGCTGGAATTTCACATTTAACCACTGTTGATTCATCTTCCAAATCCAGAGCATCTCTGAACTATTTATTGGCTCATTAGGTTTCCTAGTCTTTGAGGTAAAGCGGTACACCCAATATGGCTATTCATATCTACAATTTAAATCCCAGAAACCACGATCCCCCAGGGGACAGTCTGCAGCATATATATCATATGGTGTACTAGTGGTTAGAGAAGACAAGTGGTTGTTGTGAAAAGTTTGTTTTTAGTTTGCCAAGTCAAATTGGGTAAACAAGATAATATTCCAAGGGTCCACCTCATTGAGCTTGAATGTTCCTCCTAATTAACAAAGCAAAATTCTGTTGACTTTTGTTGCCAAAGCCCGTACCCACAAAACACTTTATCCCTGGCCACTACTGCAGACAGACAATTAGTATGATTAAATCTGATCAGAAACACAGGGGACAGTAGATGGCCCTTGGCCTCTTACAGCTTATCTGCCAGCGATGTTCCTCTTCATTGGAAATCTATAGGCTGTTTTTGCATATTAAGATTTACGACCCAAATTGTGACCTCTGTGTAATGACTGAAGAGTGTTGTAATAACCCCGGGTAAGCCATTATGTGAGACAAGAGAAGTTAGAGATAGAGACAGAGGGAGAACAGAGGGGGATGCACCGCTGGGAGCAGAACACCGACTTCAGTCTTGGAAAACAGCAAGTCTTCCTTTGAGCCTTTTTGAACAGAGTGGAAATTTCAGATGATTAATTCACAAAGTCTGAAGCGAAATGATTGCTATTATCACTGTGGGAAATTCATTAAAAGTAATTGATGTTAAAACCTCAGGGATGCGCCAAGACAGAAATATTTGAAGTGGTTGATGCATTTGAACTAACGTAAGAAGCACGCCACATTTCCATATGTTTTTCCATATCAGTTTAGACAGCAAACACTAATTTGACAGATGTGTATGGAGTCAAAGATGAAATCATTAACATTCATGGTTTTCATTGGAACTCAACATGACATCTGATTTTACTGATAAATCTCCCCTTCAAGTCAAGAGTCTAAAGGACTCACAAACAAGTCTTTTGTTCCCCATTTAATTTTAAGAGCAACATTACATTAAGTGTGTGTGAGTGAGTGAGTGAGTGACTGTCTGTACGCCAAAGCAGCTCGTAGCGTGGCCCTTCCAACAATACAATATAATACAATACAATAATGGCAACATTATCCCATCCCCCAAAACAACGCTCAGCAGTGCTGCTCTACACTCAGGCTGCAACCCACTCATTCTAAAGATATCACATGTAGACCAGCTCCACAGTGCTTACACACATACACTCCAGGAAGGGTTTATTATAATCAGTCTACCCTTGACGCGTGAGTAGAAGACAGACGTTGATCCAGATGTTAACAGACCCAGGTGAACACAACTTCACCTCCATTTCAGTTGTTACTTCAGTCAAATTAGGAGATTTGACGTTACATAATATAAAGCACTGACATGAGCTAAAATATGGACTTATTGGATTGAGGCTGTCCTCGGGCTTTGGGAGAGTGAGCCAATCAGATACTCACAGTCAGATAACGAGCATCCAGCTCCACCTTCTTCTCCAGCTCAGAGAGCAGCTCGTTGTGGAAGGATTTCAACTGGGGAGAAAGAACAAAAGCAGTTGAATAAAATGCTTATAATAGCTATTTTAATGACAGACGCTGCGTGTGGATACAGAAGTCAAAGACAAAGTTACTCTGATAAAAGTTTTAGAAACTAAGTCCCAGCATGTGAAGATTTTCTTATTGATTCAGTGCTATCTGACACAATATTTAGAGTCCGGATTGTAAACTGACCTGCCTCAAGGACGGGCTACAAAACAATTTCAACATCCGAACATTGATATAATGTATGTGCTTAGGGTTAATGTATGTGTGGCAACAGTTTACTATTTATTCTACATTTAAATTACATCATTAAATGTACAGAAGCAAATTTATATACTTATACACACACTTATACTAAAAAGATTGGATTTGGGGGGAAATAATCCTTTCAGTCAGCTACTTCAGCTAAAAGTATCTGAAAGCGTTTTTGCAGAGTGAGGATTTTATCAGTTTTGTTCCAGATTACTTAGATTGGACTCGTGCTGGCTGAGCGGACATTGGAGGATCAGTATGGAGACGAGGAAGGATTACATACTGTACAAATGAATAACGAGCATGGTGGTAGATAAATGTAAAAAATATGAACCTTTCCTTTGAGGCAGCTGGTGCCTCACTGAACTCAGGGAGCTCTAGGCTCAAGGGCATCCACATGATGAGCACCGATGTCCGAGCGTTCCTCTATACTGGACACACACTAATAACTTTGATAATGACTGCGGATAACTCGTCACACAAGCACATTACCCTGAATGCCACACTGTTCAATTAACTTACTCGACTTCACCAGCCACCTCCTGTGTTAGCAGCTTGGATTTATATGAGCTCAGCATGTCCGTTCATTCAATATGAGTTTGTGTTCATTTAACTATCATGTATTCCATATACTGCTTGCAGGGGCTCGAGAGCTAAGGGACAAATCTGTGACACGGCTGGACAAATTTGTTGTAGAGCATCACAGAGAAGAGCCACGCTGCCAAACTAAACTGTTTTATGCAGCAATAAATTGCTGCTGTGTCTAACCTTTTACATAGAGTATTACATGGAGTGCTGCAGCATTGAACCACACAGCTAAAAACCCTTTGAGCTTAGAATACCAACCATCTCCTCTAGCTGCACTTGGATCTGTCTGTGGACCTCAGCCATCTGGAACAGCACATCCCCTGCACAGAGAAGGAGGGAGACAGGGAGAAAACACATGAACAACACTCAACAGCCCAAAGATTCCTAGTGCAGAAAAACAGAAGAGGAAAAGCAGGAAATTAGAGAGGAAAGGAAGAAATATGAAAAGCATGAGAGAGAAACAAGAGAGACCCCAGCGTGCAAAGCTCATGCAGTAATACAAGACACACAAACATACAAGTGACTTGTAACTGGGACAGTGAAGAACATGATGGAAATGTATTTTTTGGTACAAGATAACAAAACAAAAGTGATGTACGAGAAATGGGGGGACAAAATGTTTAAAATTAAATTCTGGTTCTTCAAGCGTGTAAGTACTGATGTCTCGTGGAGATCAAACATATTGCCTTTCTTTCTGTGATTAATCTTAACGTCAGGCAATGTGATTTCTAGAACAAACAAAACAAAGAAAGGTTAAAGTCTCCACACAAAAAGGAGTAGAAAAGGAAAATAACCAGAAGGAAAGAGATAAGGAGGGTCATGCAGCTAGTATGTCATTGTCATATACCTACAGGCTGCCTCTTCTGAATATGCAGTGCATTGTCAAGAGAAGGAACACAAAGAGCTACATTGAGCGAAGGACACATAAACATAAACACCTGGTGGAAAGACAGTGTGAGATCTGCATGTACAGAAAAATGAGACAGACTCAGAATGTCCAAAGCCCCTTGGCTTTAGCTCTGTCTGAGATATTAAATACGGGTTATTTACTTGTATTGTATTCAACTATTATTGATTTTAGTGAGAAGACGTGAGATTTAGCTTACTGTGTATAGAAAAGTAGGTTCTGGACATTTGTGGCTGAGTAGGAGCTGCACACTTCAGTACAACACTTATAGCACATCAGGCTTTCTTCATGTCAATCCACACCCCCCTGGTGTGCTCTCTTTTGAAGGCAAACCTGTCAGAGTACACCTCAAAGTGCTTCGTAAGTGAAATCAAAACTTGCGCTGAAGTGGTTTCAGTATAAACTTTAGTCTCCACCAAAGGGCTTTGGAGTGGCCTCCATCTCAACAGACAGCACGTACGATGCAAATTGCGACAGATAGACGACATTGACGTGACCATGACGGAATTGACTTAATTGCTCCAAAAAATAAAATTCTAAAAAAAATTAAATATTACAATTATTAATAATCAATATTGTAAAAAACAGGGCTGGCGAAATTGTTAAATCGATAAAGTGAGATTTTTGTATTAATGTCCCCCTATTTACTGTTGCATTTACAAGCAGTATATAAACTTTTAATAAATGGTTTATAACACTATAATGTAGTTGTAACCAGAAATTTGAAAGCAGTATACAATTAAACTTCATACATAGACATTTATATATTTATCATTACAACTGTGTTTCATTCATTATATGTTCATACACCAGCCTCCACTTACTGTATGGGTGCCCATAGGAGGAGTTATAGTTGTTGACAAATGCATTATATGCTGCTTATAATAATTGCTAATTTCCCCTGCATCAATCTAAATAGGGGGATTTGAACAACAGCAAAAGGTGAATTCATTCTGCACAATTAAGGCGCTTTGTAAACAGTGGTTTAACTTTAAACACTGATATGTTTTTCAAACATAGTGTTAATAGGGGATTTTTTTTAATGACATGTTAAATTCAGTGCAATCACTGCCCCTACAACTCCTGTATACCCAAGACAGCGAGGCCTTTTGCCCATAGCACCTGCTTGCTGATCTTGTGCCTCACAGGAGCTGAGAAGCAGGCCAAAGCATCCTGTCAGTTCCCAGCAGGCATGCTAAGCAGCTTACAGATACTCATCCCTGATCACAGCCCTTCAAGGCTTAGAAACCCCGGCATTCTGTTGGCGCCTTCAACTAGCTGGATCAATTAACAAATGAGCAGCCATCACTGTACCACAGAGAGACACACACACGTCAAATAAACCGGCAGTAGAACAGGGCATTTGTAAGAAGTCAGAAAGGTAAAGAATGAATGAATCTATGAGATCCCATCTTGTCATCTGCAGTTTCATCACTGCACAATGTACGATGCCAAAACATAGGGTGGGGGGCTATTCACACTTTGGAGATGCAAATAGTTACCATGGCAACTTTGATATCATATCACACAACAACAGTAACAGAAAATTAGACTGCAACCTTCAGCGGCAGTTAACTGCAGAGAATTCAATCAAAAATCAATGAAGAGCCATAATGTGGAAAATTTGAACATGTTGTGTAACATTATTGTTTCATGCAAAAAATATCTGGCAGTCACGACACCACCTGTGAGACTTAGTGTTAAGAGCTGCCAGCCTGATGAGGATATCCGAATAGCAGCTAAGAACGGCATGACAGACAGGTCGATAGCCACGGTGACAAACTCACAAACACACACATAATGTAGACTTTGACTCATAGATACACAACCACACGCACACACACAAACGTAAACCCTCAAAGTAGTGAGTACTGTGTCAATATTTCCCAGCTCGCCTCAACCCTGCCTCTGTCCCTGGCTGAGAGAAAACAATAGTTCCTTTGTGGGGAGGTGAGCTCAGGTTGATCTGCACCTGCAGCTCAGCAACAAGCAGCCACATGCCTGCTAGCTTAAACCACTGAGTCAGAGAAGGAAGCATAGACACAGGACTCCGGTGCATATGAACAGACTGTCCCCTGAAGCATGACATCAGCTTGTGTAGCTGTACTGACTGCTTGTGTAACAGAAGCGATGATACACCCACACAGGTAGAGAAAAAGAAAAGGAAAGAAGAAAAAAAAACAGAATAACAGAATGTGGGCTACGGAGCAGGAAAAAAAGTGGAAGTTAGCAATGCTGAGAGAAAGAGAGAGAGAACAAGAGAGACAGAGGGAGGGAGAGAATGGAGGTGGATGGAGAGACACTGAATCACTGGTGAAGGTCAAGCTGGATTCACTATGGGTTGTCATGGAAGCAGGATAATGCTAGGGTCGTTGCCATGGGAGAAGTTGCAAGATGAGGGGCAGCGGCTGCAAAGTGTTGTGTTACAAAACACTGTTCAAAGATCTCTACCCTTGCTATCAGCTATCATTACATCAGCATCTACTGTACACTTCCCTGGGGAGGAAAATGGAGTGAGTCCCCACCTGGGGCGTCTGTGTACAGTACGCATGTGTGACTAAACAGTACAGTGATGTTAATCTGCCTACTTAGCATGCAATGTCACAAGGGAAACAAATAAGTGGGCAACTATAATGGGGCAGCGGGATAATGTGCGAGACGGAGATAATAGCTGAGAGTTTGTGTGGCCGTGTGAGCGTTTGTGTACACATGTGTGAGTGCACTCCCCATGAAATCTCAACATTTAAAGACAGTTAATCTGGAAGCAAGGGCAGTTTAAGTTTACAGTTCATCTCTCTCTCGTGTTGTAGTTTGTCAACCGGATGATAAACTCAGTTTCAACTCTTTTCCCACTTTCCTTGTTCGCACAGTCTCTCACGGGAGAAGACGATTGATACATATATGACATGTTACTAAAACTGGAAGCTCAGCCTCACAGCTGTTCAACCTACTGGCCTAATATAAGTTTGTCCAGCAATGGTGTCATGCATTTAGGCCATAATCAGGGCTCAACGGGAGAAATGTAAGACCGTCAAAGAGAAGTGGGCCACAGTGCAGTTGCAAGTAATCTTGACACTCTAAGACGGTCTCAGGTAGTTTGTTGATCATCTTGCATTGGATAACACTGTTATGTAGCAAATCCAAACCATCTGGTATCAGGGAGCCAAAATCTCTTTTTAAGCTGCTGTTAAGAAGCATCAACCGCACAGCACATTTTATAACAGCAAAAAGCTGAAACATAGAAGTGCAGTTTTCAGTCCGTATAGATTAAATAGTACTGTATAGCAGAAGTTACCCAATTAAGCTTGGAGTAGGAACAGAAAACCCAAGCAGTGTCTTCTAGCTTTTGAGTAATAATGATGGAAAAAATGGAAATGGAGCAGGATTACTACTGTTATCTACTGAGCTAAAGCAAACATAAAGCTAAAAAAAGGACATACATTTTACAATGTGTCAGCTCTCCAATCCATGAAATCCTTCTCTCTTGTTATGCATAAGCTAATAATTGTCTGCTGCATAGGTGATATATCTTAACCCTCTGCATGTTTCCCTCTACTGAGTTGCTAATTGGTCCAGAACATATCTCAGTAGTTGCTGGTTTATTTATCATGGTGCTGAGGTCGTGAAATCTGGTTGTACAATTCTAGGGGTAACTGCTCCATAAAAAGATATTCATGGCAACGCAAATCCGTCTTGTATGATATCTGTAATGAAATATAAATGTGTCTCTCCTGATGGAACCTAGATTTTAGTGGTACAGAAAATGGCACAGGCTGTGAAAGCACAACTGTCATTAAAAAAACTGTGTCCCTTGAGAGAAACTTTGATTACTGCAGCACAAATGATAACATATCTGCTTTTCCTTGTTGGTGTAAGCATAAGTGATGCATTACAAGCACTTTGATTGATTTTACAAACTTGGGAGAAACAGAGCGGGAGAAAGGAGGGAGAAAGATAGTCAAATTATGGTGAGATGAGCAAAAAAAGACTGCGGGATTAAGAGCAGGAACAGTTACTATGGCTGTGACAGTGTGTATGTTTGTGACAAGTGGAATCTCTGCTCTTTGCGACAAAGTCTTTTAGGAATCAAAGTATGGACTTCAAAGTGAAGAACGCTTAACATGAAAGAGAAACGGATTGTGTTGTAGAGCAAATCAGGCAGGCCGAAAGAGAGCAACAGCTAGGGAGACAAAAAATGGAGTGATGGAGAAAACCCCTTAAGAATGCTGTAATAACAGGTGATCCTTCAATGTAGCAGAAAAGAAACCGCTGTGAAGCCTTAATGATGGCGCTGTTTTCTCCAAAGCTGTGAAGTAGAGCCATCTGCTCTTGAGTGGAGACAATTATAAAAACAGCAGAGTCATGCAGCTACCTGTTGAGGTATGGCAACTTAAAGGTGGGGTTCTTTGACTGTGTGTCTCTGTGTGTGCATTGTAAAATCATGACATTTCTATAAATCAGATCTCACTTTTCCACTGAAGAAATGACTTCCAAATACTTCAGGAGCTCCTGCATAATCAACATAAACTCACACCCCCCAAAATGTAGATTTGTACACATCACAACACCAAATCACCCAAAATGTGAACATACTGGTTTGATCACACATTCATGTTAGCATGGTACTAACTGTCTCGATGTTAGGCATTTCTCCATACCAGCCTGACCAGTGCAGAATGTAAATACATCAGTTCTTTTTATGAATGTTAACTGGTGTGTGTCCAAAGGAAACAGAGCAAGAGAGAAAAGAGAGTTGGACTGCAGTTTCGAACATGTCCATCCCAGCTGTACCTAAGCTCACCTTCAGCACATGTCACTACCACGAACAAATGAAGGGCAATGTGAATGTGTGTAGATGGAGAGTGTGGGGGCCACTGGCTTCCCGTCATGCAGTGCGTGTCTCAGAAATAGAGCAGGAGAAGGCAGGGACCCCTGGGATGGTGGCACAGAGCTAAGAAAAGAGCTCCTCTGCTCTCATTTAAACAGGGACAGGTGCTGGAGGAGGAGAGAGGTAGGCCAGACTAAAGACAGAGAGGGGAAGAGAGGGAGATGCAGAGAGAAAGATCTGCATGTATACGGTATGTGTACTCGTGGGCGCTCATTCAAATTCGGAATTTCAGAGTTAACACTTCACCCGCCACTGCTAACCTTGGCTCTTGACAACAAACATGTCATTTAGCCTTTTAGACAGCATCCATTTACCAGCAGAAATGTAATGCGTATGGTCCCAGATCCATTAACCTAAAACAGAAAATTATGCTCCATCAATTTGAGCCTCATTTTCCCTGTGTGATCCTTTTTTTCCCCTTCAGGTAATTACTGGGAGGGCTATGAGGTGTTTTTTTTGGTGGGACCTCTCCCCAGCAGTAACCTAAGCAATCCATTGGTTGACTACAGTTTTATACGACGCCCTTTTTTTTCCCTAATGCATGTAATTTCCCTAAAGACATGTCTTTGTGCTGAATCATACATGTACATAATTAAAATGTGGCAATTAGCAAAGTTACAGACGTTGATAAGAGGAGAGAAAGATATTTGATTGCCTCTGGCTGGGGAGCAGAACTGTAAGCACTTCACATTCCTGTCCAGGTTCTTGAAAACAGACTTATCAGCTGAATAGCCCGAGAGGGAATTTACTTTTAATTGTTAACCAGAGGACAGAACAAAGGAAAGCCATAGGAAATATAAAGTCTACTGTACATGTTTGTGTTCTATACATGCGCTAGAATTAGGCTAGTACTCAGTTTATAGTCTGACTTTCACACTAATATTTACAACTTTCAACAGTGAAACACCATGTAGGACATTATAATAGAACACACCCAGCCAAACACAGAGCAGCTCTGTACTTGACTTCACCTGAGGACACTACAAGCAAAGGCTGACCATACTAACGAGTTGCAAACACGTCCATTGACAGCAATCTCGTTATAACAACCTGTATATATTCTGACATGTCAGTGCAATATAGATGAGTGGGACAAAGATAAGTTTCCAGTGAGCACAACAGGTCACGCCTCGTACCCCAGTGGGTGGTGTTTTTCCTGAAATACACCACCCATCTGACCCACTGCATGCCATGCTGCCCTGTCAGTGAACTTAGCTCTTGTTCTTCTCCTCCCCTGCGCAAAACTGATGAAACTAGTGAACCTGGCTAAACAGATAATCATGAAACTAAACCATTTAAGAAGTAATGTCAGGATGCATTTTGGTTTCAATGCACACACAAAAGTACAACTCTAAACACTTCAATGAAAGCTATTTTTTTGTATTTTTCAGATTTTTTGTAAAAAGGCAATGTTGGCTGTTTGCAGTAGATATAATGACAAATCAAAATACTAGGAATTTCAGGAGGAGTTCAAACCTGTACACTGCCTATCTAGCTTTGGGTATGGTTGTTAATAACAGGCCTCTTAGTTCAGAGGAATATAAACAGAGCTGGTCGGTTAAGAGTGTCGTAAATACATCCAGCCCCACAGAAACTATGTTTACTGTATTCCCCTAGAAGGGCTGAAAAGCCACAAATGTCACTGAGGTAATGAGTGCTCAGTCTATCTTCATGAAGAGGGGTAAAAGAAGGAGGAGAAGGATAGCAGAAACAGAGGGAGGGAAGGGAAGGAGAGGGAAGGGAGAGCAGGTGTGTGTGTAAGCTTGTGTGTGTGTGCATGCATGCATGTGTGTGTGTGGGTGGCAAAGTGACAGGCGATGATTAGCCAAACCAGAGGAGGAGATGTGGGAGGGAGTGTGTGGGAGTAGTGGGGCTAGGGAGTGAGAGAGAGAGACTGTCTCTTTAGGTGGAGATATACAAGTGGATTAAAAGAGCACTCATACTGTTTAAACACATTGCAATGACTGATTTTGCATAGAAAATGTACACAACCATGTAAGAATAATAAAGGCTTGAACATATACATGTACATACAGTACATACACACAAGGGCGGATTCCCATGGGAACATGCTATGTTTCCAAGGTTTTAACGCATGTTGATTTGTTGATATGAAAAACAGCAACAATCAGTGTGTGTGTGTGTGTGTGTGTGTGTGTGTGTGTGTGTGTGTGTGTGTGTGACCACACTGCACATATTTGGGTAATTTGACTTCACTCCTCATCTGCAAACTGTAGCAGACACCTCTGGTCTTCCCCCATCAGAGTCAGAGGACGATAAGTAGTTGGCTTGTTAGTATCATACATGGATTACTGTTTAGAGGCTCAGACCTAGGGATCCTAGACCAGAACCTCTGAATGAATTAGACTGCTAACATTTCCTTTTGGAAAGTCAATCAAATCACTACAAAGAGACACAAATATACTAAGAATATACATAAAACAACCATTAATAGTGAGAGATAAAAAAGCAAAACAAAAATAAGCACCAAACAACCACAGAGATGCAAAACAAGAAGGAAAATGAGAGAAAAGTGACTAAAAAGAAGTGAAAATGATCTCCCAC
>JAPMOB010057813.1:0-18647 GCA_029875015.1 Lepomis gibbosus | reverse complement strand
CCTAACTATAAGCTTTATCAAAGAGGAAAGTCTTAAGCCTACTCTTAAATGTAGAGACGGTGTCTGCCTCCCAAACCCAATCTGGAACCTGGTTCCACAGGAGTGGAGCTTGATAGCTGAACTCTCTGGCTCCCATTCTACTGGAGACTCTAGGAACCACAAGTAACCCTGCATTCTGGGAGCACAGTGCTCTGGTGGGGTAGCAAGGTACTATGAGGTCTTTAAGATAAGATGGTGCCTGACCATTAAGAGCTGATGATGTGAAGCCCCAGTCTTGACTTTTTAAATATATATTTTTTTAGCATATATCAGGTCTAGGGCAACTTACGATTAACTTGCTGATTATTTATTATCATTTAGTCTATACAGTGTAAGAAAATTCATCAAAATGCCTATCAAAAGTTCAAGGTAACCAACCAAAAGTCTTAAAACCCAAAGACACAATCACACAAAAGAAGTGTATCTTCACTTTGAGATGCTGGAACATAGAGGTTGTTTGAAAATGAAACAGTTGTCAATGTCACAATGTCAAAATACAGTACCAGTCAATTTTTTATTGATCAGCTATTTAATTTATTGACAAATTCCCTTTCTTAAATCAGGATCCTTATGTATTTATCGTTTTACTTAATACACTCACCCCTAACCTGTGCCGGATTCTTTTGACTACTATGTCTCCAAAAACTTTAAACTAAAGTTAATATTGAGGCTTATTCTGATACTGATACCAATACACTAGCTTAAGATATTGGAATTTTCACTAGTGATGGTGGTGAATGCTGCTGCTGCAACTGCTGCTACAAGTTCAAAGCTGCTGAACAACCACTGTTCTCTTATCTTGGTTCAAGCCCTTTCCATCAAAGGCCTCCTCCAGACACCAAGCCTGAGTGTGTGTCTGTCTGTATGTTCCACTCTCTCTCGCTCTCTCTCTCTCTCATCTCTAGAGGTGAGCTCTAGGTTGCTCCCCATATTAGTTTGCTTTCCACTTAATGAAGCGGTGGAGCATGAAGGTCCAAGCACTCCTAAACGCTGTGTTCATTAAACCAATGGTGCTTAATGATGACGGCAAAGGCACTCGCGACCCGTCGGCTCCTACTGAGGGCAACAATTAACGTTAGAACCAGCCAGCTGGGGGGAGACAGTAGCACGGAGGGAGGGAACTGTCAACTGTCAACAACACTGTCACAAGGACGCATAGCCCCCCAGTAAACGACTACAGCAGAGCCAGTGAAAGATACCGAAACATAGATGTGTTTTGCGATACAATGTCTGTTACAGTGATTAAATTATCATATAGCCACAAGGTTTATGTTTGAAAACTTGGAGTATGTCAGTACAGTGTTCTTGTTCTGTTAACCAGCATTTCAACATAGTTTAAGTCATGTTTGAATGGTTAAAGTACAGTTCCTATCCTAAAAGTTCTCATTATTAAAGTTTTATTAGATAAATGTGTTCCAATGTGTCTTAATGGACATTTCAAATATTATAGTTCAAGTAAAATCTATTTATTGTAGAGCTGCAATTAGTGACTATTTTTATCATCATTTATTCTATCTCTTATTTTGTGTATCCATAAATAATGCTTTAATGTTTAAAATGTAAGAAAAGAGGGAGAGAATCCATCTCTAGTTACATGATATATTACGGTAATGTTATCCTCACATTTGAGGAGCTGGAACCAGCCAATGTCTGGCGTTGTTTACCTTGATCAACATTACATTTATTCATTTAGCTGACGCTTTTATCCAAAGTGAATTACAATTTCTATTTATGTCAGAGGTCGCAGTTAGTTAAGTTTTGGGTTACAAAACTGTCGCTACAGTTTTTGCTCCAAAGCTAACATGCAGAGAGGATGAGACGGTTTCCTAGAGCAGCACACTAGCTCCAGACTGCGATACTCACAACTCTCCGGCTACTATTACAAACTTCACAAGAACAGCATGTCTTGGCAAACTACAAAGTTAGCTGAATGTCCATGGGCAAGTCGTTGAAAGTTAACTGAAACATAAATAATAGCTGCAGTGGTTGGAATAGTGTTATGCCACATTGTTTGTTTTCCATTTACTGAGCCAGGGCTGTGTACAAAGACTGGATTTATTTTCAATAAAAGGTGGATGGTATTTTTTAAAAAACTTTTTTAGGTTGAACTTCAATACATCTAATACCTCTGTCATTATTTTTTATTTGTTTTTCTGATAGTGCAGGTATGACTTCATGGGTTTACAAGATATAACAGTCCTTTCAGTGGGAACTATTGGTAGTGTTCAAACCCCAACTTCATAAGAGTGTTGGCCTGTATAAAAATTCTAAAGTTACAGTGAAAGTCACAATGAGTATGGTATGAGATATTTAGCTATGTTTATAGATATTTAGAAGACTTTCAGCGATAACTAGCTTTAACACAGGCTAAAGAGTGACATAAAACATTGTAAGTACACATAGATTACAACCTTGCCAACTAACCACTGTAATATTTTCTCCATGCATTATGTTTGAGCAAGTTATTATTATTACCCCAATGGATTCAGACTAAGCATAGTTTTTTACATTAGGCATTGCTTGATTAAAATCCTTTTTAGGACAGTTTCTTTTTCATAACCATTGGGCCTTTGTATTTATATTTATTTTTTGTTAAAGTGTTGGTGCTATATTTCCTCAGTGTTTGCTTCCTCATTGCTGCATTGCCCTTTTTTTACTTTTTCAGACAGAACTTTAAAGCTGAAGTACTCCATCAAAGGTACTTCATGAGGTGTTTAACAAAAGCCTTCTGGAAAAGAGAAGTCCACTCTTCAGTCCAGTGCTGTTTTGTCTTTTGCTTAAAACTGTGTGAGGCCACTTCATTGCATAAATGAAGCATGCATGCACATACACACACAAATGAGCGCGTGCACTCGTGCGCACACACACGTACACACACAGACTGCCTGTGATTTCCATGTAGCCCTCAGAGGACATACTAATGTATCCAAATATATTTACAACAGATGTTGCATTTTATTTTTCATGATAAAACCCCATTTCAGAAAATTTACTTCATAATGGGCAGAGCAAGTTTTTCTTCCCTCTTTTTTCTTTTTGTCTTCTGAGGTTCCTCACATTTAAAGTGAGAGAAGTGCACCACCTAATGGTTGCGCATGTCTCCTCTGTCAAACTTTCACTTTGTAGCACACAATTACAGTAGATAATAACGAGTGCCCCCTAACTAAAACTGACATTTGGACCATATGATTGATCTAATGAAAAGTCTGTCTACCCATTCAAATACACAATACAGTTCTAGAATTGCATACTGCTGTAGAGACAGAAAGCTTTTGTGCACTGAATGATGTCGATTAACAGCTTACTCAAGATACAGAACATTGGCTTCAAGTTATCTTTATTAGTATTTAAACATTGATGAAATGTGAAAAAACAATGTGAAAAATGTGCATACAGTGTGCCTAGCCTGTTTGTCTCTGAGCACTGTCATGTTCTCAATCCCGTTTCCTCATTAAACAGCTCAACATTTACTCATTTTACATTTCTGTATAGTTTAAGAAACAATAATACATAAGTTAATAAAGATGGATCGAGTCGAACAACTCAATTCAAAGTTTTCTTTTGTGTTTCTTAACTTCTTGGCAGTTTTTACTTGAAATATTTTGTGTATCTTTCTAATTAATTTCAAGTGAAATGAAAAATTGTGAAATGGGACGCTTACCCTATGCTACTTTATAGTTTCTTGCTTTTGAGTGGGAGGGTGGTGAGAAGATGGAGAACTAGAGGAGAGAAATGGATGTAACTGTGGAGGACAAATGGGGGAGAAAAAATCCTGAGAGGGCTTGAGCAGAAGAAGAGGAGGAGATGAGGAGGATTAGGTGAGGAGGAGGACAAGAGCCGCTCTCCCTCTCAGCCAGCCGGATGGGGAGAAAAAGAGTGACGAGAGAAAAAGCCAGAGGAGGAGGGAAAGGCGTAGCAAAAAAAGCTGGATAGACTGTGAGTGTGTGTGAGGGCTAAGTGAGGCCTTTATAAATGAAAGCAGATGCCTGGCATTATGAACTTGTCGGGTCGCAGATGGGGATGGCGGTGATGGAGCACTTGACTCCCCGGATGGTTATCATTCACTCTCCTCCTCTTGCCTCTCAACTGCCTTCCCTAGTGCTCCGAGGGTGAGAGGGAGAAAGAGAGAGAAACAGAATGGGTTATAAAGAAAAAGAGCCAGAGAATATCCATTGAGTGCAAGAAATAAAAAGATAAGAAGGTGGACTTTTCAGTGAGTGATTAGTTGCCCTATTTAAATAAAAACCATGAATACAGTATAAAGAGAAAAGCTTCAAGTCTTTTTCTTCCCTTTTCCTTTCTCTTCTTTGATTGATCTCAGTGTTGGTGTGCTGTGATTGATTGGATTGCCTGCGGAACATCATCCCGCTAACTAGTTGCTCCGAGAAGGGTGTTTGTCACTGCCATTGATCTTCTTGTAAATGAAATGTTCCATTTCCAGTGCATTTTATTGTTAAATGCAGTTCATTAGCCACTCTGAGATTTATGGCTGTGTCTCCTCTCTTGGGCTGGAAAAAGAAGAGGGAAAGGCTGGAAAGAGACAAGGGGAGAGAGGATGAGAGAGAGTAGACGGGGAGTAGGGCAGACACAAGTGTTGATGGTACAGGGCTGCTGCAGACTTGATAAATGTGGCCCAAGTTTGCCGAGAGATGAGAAAGGAACTGACAGCTTCCTGATAAACTGTAGTTACACATGTCATCACTGTGGGAACTTCCGCACTAGCCTTATAAATAATCTTAGTCCTAACATATTTGGTTTAGCAGTTTCAGAAATCCTGGGAATATATACTGTACATTTGCTGATATAGTGGTCTTTTTGAAATAACATTATTCAGTTGTGTTGTTGGTTTTACGGTGGCTTAAATGTTGCATGAATAAATCCTTCACATTGCTGAAAATTGAGGTGATTCTTGCTGCTCTCTAACGCAAGACTTCCACTCTAATGTCAAATCAAAACACAATGAGCATCTCAACATGTTTCTAATGGTCTCATCTAAATTGAACATTGAACATTTTGTTTTCACAAAAATGCACATGATCCATGTTGTGTGGATCCTCATGTATGAGGAGTGCTTTCAGTATTAGAATCATGTACTTATGTAGAGTTGCTGTAATGAACAAAAGTGAGTTGCAAAGGGTAGGTGTTATTTCTTTAACTATAGAGAGACTCTTATCAGTTATATGAAGCTCAAGAAAATTACAGTCCACTTCTCAAAGTTCAACAAGAATAACAATGTATACCATATCTGTGAAGAAAAAATGTCCCTGTCCATATGCCCTTACACATCGGGATTCTGTTCTGTCCCTCAGGCCGTTGTAAGAAACTCAGTGCAGCCCTTTTTCACTTGAATAGCCCTAAAATATGTGATCAGTAGCCTGCTGGTTCAGATCCCCTGACCAGCAGCGAAGATCTGAGCAGGGCAAGTAAATGAGCAACTCTCTGTTCTCCCTCAGCAATTATCACACACGTGGCGTTGATCAAGGCACTTACGAAGGCTCAAGGCTCCAATTACTTCAGTGGAGCTCGAGTGGCCAGCAGCAGAGGAATGTTGGTTGTACTGTGCACCTCCCAAGTGTGAAGCAGGGCATCTCTGAAAAAGAGCAGGCATACTTAGCTAATCTTTGCTGGTCACAAAAAGTTAAACTTGTTTAAGGCATGATTTGTACAAAAATAATCAACCTGCTTTACCAGTAAATAAAATTACTGGGATATAAAATTGTCTTCCCTCATGAAGTGACAAATCAGAACTTAAACTAGTGCAAAGAAAAATGCATTTACTACTAAACGGTTTGGTAATGTTAAATTCTAAGAATTCTCAAAAGACATGCGTTACTACAAAACGCCATTGACCACTGTGCTGCACAATACGACTCTTAATTTAACTTAACTCGAGCTTGTTAACAGTTCGACATTTTGGGAAATATGCTTAGAGGTGCTAGGCAAATTTTGTTAGTGGAGACAGAACCAGACTAGCTGTTTCCACCCGTTTAAGCTTTGTGCAAAGCTAAGCCAACTGGCTTCTGTAAATGGAAATGGTAAATGGTCTGTACTTGTATAGCGCCTTTTTAGTCTTTCCACCACCCAAACCGCTTTTACATTTACATCCATTTTATATTTACACATGAGAGTGTCATTGATCTTCTCATCTAACTTTCCGCCAGGAAGTGAATAAGCATATTCCCAAAATGGCAAACTATTGCTTTAAGTCTTGAAAAAAACAAAACACTAAATTAAGTGAAGCCAGAATTATGCTCTAGCGAACATGCCTCTGCAAACCTATGCAGATTATCGGAAACCGTAGGTCACAGAGGATTGCAGAGAAGCTAACAAGCACACCTCCCATATCTCAGCAAAAGGTTCTGAACCTCAAACAAGATGATTTGTTGATCCAGCACCTGTCAGGATTCCAAACAGAGAAGAAAATGTAAGACAAGTTCTTATAAAAGAAACAACCACTTGAATGTGTCCGAATTGTCTTAGTATGTTTGTCTGTGGCAGCCCATCGAAGCATGTTTCAGCCTTGAGCCCAGCTACATACATGTATTTCTTGCATTAGATTTTTCCAGAAATGTGAAGGTGAGAATTGTAAAACATCCTTTAAACTGGCGGCTTTGAAAGGAACCCAGCAAAAGCCTGTTGAGCTTTGCCAGACTACAAAAGCCCCTTTTACACTTGACAAAAACCCCAATAACACCTGGTAACATCTGGCTTTTGTCTTCAGTGGGAAAGGCTACCGTCAGCATTCACACAATAATTGTGTCAAATGACACAGGTATTTATTGGCTGCAGCTCCTATCAGTGGTGATCTAAACACAACACCCAGGTGGACATGCTATTTTTTTCCCCTTTTCCGGCATCTGTGGCTGTTTATAAACATCTCATCCATATGTTTATGTAGTATTAGCATGGTAGGCTAACAGTCCGTTAGCTGTGACTTTATACCCACGCTTTCACGCACATGTCACCTGCCCAGCACAGTCCTCTTACTAGAAACAGACTATACCTCATTTTTATACAATCTCTGGGGCTACACACAGCAACCACTGTAACTTGTTGCTGGCCTCCATGCTGCTTTCTGCTGTTTACTAACCCTTCAGAAAAACACTGAAACGTCAAATTCTTCTACTGGCAGTGTGTTAATTTTGGTGTAAATAGGCAATGAGAGAGGCACAAGGTTTGTCTGGCAATGGCACTGTCTCTGTTGCTCAGTTGAAATGGTCATTTTCTCGGCCCTACCTATCTTTTATTGTCCATGACAGGATAAAAGAAAGGTTGTACTTTGCTTTGCTTCTCTTGACAATGAATTTGCGGTTGACTCTGCCTTGCCTCTGGTTGGATCTTGTTAGAGTTGTTGGAACACTGGAGAGCCAGACCACACCGCTGTTTGTCTGTTAAACAGTCTGCTTGAGCATGTCAATTACAAAAGCAAACTTTGCACACACTTCTTGGCCTTAATGAAAAGGAGGTGAGTGTACGTGCATGTTGGCACTTGTGTCTTTGTGCATACATTTGTGCACAAACTGCTGACTGCTGTGGATTGGAGAAGTCTTCTTGTTCCGACAGTAAAATGAAATACTGTCTCTGATAGGTTGCTGTAGTTTTTGTCACTTTTAGTTGTTAAATCTAATATCACATTAAGTCATTTGAGCTTTCTGTCTAATTTTGTATACAATACGTATAGGGTCTTTTTTGATGTTATGCATTTAGGAGCTTTTGACAATAGGGGCTGTAAACAATCTATCATGATTTAAAACATACAAGTGAACCCAGAGCAGCTGGGATTTAATAACTGATTTAATAACTGAATTTAAAGATAATTCAGACAGAGTGATCTTGTTGCTTCACTGTGGTTTTTATTCTTCTAAACATCCTTTTCTTTTAAGCAAAAAACAAATGATGAGCCTAGTAGCTACAATCTTTATAAGAAGCTATAGTATAGCATTGGTAGCAGCATGCTGTTGCATGTTGAGGTTCTTTCAATGTTTCCTGTTAAACACTTCTGTGAAAAGGTAAGGTCATATAGTAGTCAGAAATACTTAACAGTTATTTTTACTGATTCATTGACTCCATAAGCCTCCAATAAGATGGTGCTAAGTGTATTAAAAATTCACAACAATAACCACATCTGATAAAAATGCCACCTTTTCTTGAACATTAATCGAGTGGAAACAAAGTTGTTTTTGTCTTTTTAAGAGGTGGTATTAGGCACAGTGGAGCAGTTTCTCACTGCAGGCTGTCACCACTAAGGTTAGCCTGGCATTTTCTCTAGATAGGTTATTTTCTGTGGCTTGATGAGAAAACCAGGTGGAGCAGTAGATCAACCAAAATGGCAAAAATATCACAGTAATGGGAAGAGACGCTGCCTGAGATAGTAACTTCTATAAAGGTAAGGACAGCATAAAGCAAAGTAAAACAGGTTACATATTTTATATGTGATACATTTATATTGCAGATTAGTTTATATAGAGTATATATGACGGTCTCTCAGGTAGAAATTCAGCAGAAAAGTCAAAGATGTCACTGAAGCTGCCGGAGAAACTGATTTAGACACTGCAGTGAAACACACAACACTAAGCAACATCAACCCTTGTCCTTTTGTGGGTGCTAATGTGAGCCTAAAGTTCAGAAATGCATTTTAAAGCAGGAGTTTGGAAAAATTTACAAAAAATACTCTGGCCTCACTGAGACATATCAGTTAGCCAAAACTGATTAACAAATTTTAAAAACTTGTCAATATCTTGATTCCATCAGTAAGTTTTATCCTGCCTTTGAAACATTTATCATTACCTATCTATTCTATTTGTATTGACTACTATCAACACCTGTTGGGGCCGTGTCCATCATTCAGTGTCTCCAAAATATAAAGAGAACAATGAATATTAGAAAAAAAATCTTATCATTAACACCTTTTGGTATTCACTTAAAGTGGTAACTTGCATGATTCATGTTTTGTTTTTGGTTTATACGGCAACATGTTTGGTGCTAGGTGTTGATTGCAGTGGTGTTTCTGCACTGCAGTTCCCCAGAGCTCATTTGTCAATCAAACAGTGAGATATGCCTTTTGACTGATATGTGCTGGCATACTGTGACACTCTTTTTTCTTGAATTTTCTTTTGATGAAGTTATGAAAACACAACAGGGTTCAAACTGCCAAAAGCAAAGCTTTCATGAACTGGCTATACAATGAAGCAGTAGAAAGTAACAATACAGTGTGTATAATAATGCATCGTTAAACTATAGCAGGTTATTTAGTTAAATTTTCAGTTATACACTTATTACGTTACAGCATAGCAAAATATCATAATAGCAACGTTCCAAAGGTAAGAAATTGTATTTATGTCCAATTCAATTTCTCCCTGCCGACAGATGTGAAATTTTCAGATTTTTAACCCGAGTTACTTCACAAGACCTGGACCACACAGACATATGCCACATAAATTGGATCACAAGGCACACAACCTACATGCAACTTCTATTTCAGCGCTTCAATTTGAATTGTTGCCATGATTGTAATTAAATCTTACATCATTCACATGAGACCTCTGTCATAATTTAGGAATCATGATAACTTGGCACATAGTCTGGATAACAATAAGAAAATAACTGAAAGAAAGTATTTGACTCAGTGAGATGTTTAGTTTAGACACGACTCGAAGACGCGTATCTGTAACTGAAAATAAAGTTTTATGTCTTTTATTCTCTACAGTCACAGCTTTTTGATGTTGCTGTCAGCTTATTCTGGTGACATCCTAATATACATATAAGCAGTTCTCCAATAGAAGACAATACAACTGTGATTTCATGCAGAACTGCAGCTAACTTTTTTAATTAATTATTTGGTCAATAAAATGTCAGAACATTGTGAGATACTTCATTACTATCATATAAGACAAAGAAAAGTAGCAAATCCTCAAAAGTAAGACGGTGGATCCAAGTAATGTTTGCTTGAAAAATTACTGCAACGATGAATCAATTATCAAAATAATTCATTATCTTTCTCTTAATCCATTTATTGATTTTGACTAAATTCATGAGAATTTTGAGAATGCTTTTTGGTGACCCTCTTGTCCGGAGCAGCCTTCACCGAGTGCTACACCGAATCAGTTTTATCTTTATTAAGGGAAATCTTTGTCAGTTTTGCAGTGCTATTGTCTACAACTCCACTTTCTCTCTGATAAGAAACAAGTGCACAACGTCACAGTCTAAACCTGCTAACAGTGGCAACGCCAGGACCCCGAGTTTTTTTCTCATCCATATTCAATCCTTCTGAATTGGGGACGGTGACATATGGTTGGTACTCACAGTACATCTCCCCCTCCTCTGTACGAGATACAAATTCAGAATTGGATTTAACACTTCAATTCCCCACTGACCAACAAGGCTGACACAATTACTATGCCACACACACTAACACACACATTCTGGTGTAATCCAATTAGAACACAGCCAGTGTTTATGCTGGTGTGTGTTTTGGGATGAGTGTTAGAGAGTTTATTAGAAATTCATATGTGAATGCAAATATTTTCATGTTGTGTGTGTGTCTAAATAACAATGAAATTTAAATTGGACTTCAGCAACATGTAATTGCTAAACTCAAATATAAAAAGCGGGAGATTTTACCCTTTTTGTTTGAGTCATCTGCCCTGCTGAAGTGTCACTGAGCAAGATACTAAATCCCCAACAGCGCCACAGTCAATGATCAGTAGCCAAACCTGATCTGTATGTGTTAAGTAGCTAAGAATGCACTTTTTTAGTCCAGTCTTCCACTGAAATAGCAGTTTTCTTATTGTATTCCCAGTTTGTTAAAATCCATTAAAGTTTCAGCAGATTCCTCCACTGCAGCACAAGTATTATCAATAAAAAATTACACTTCTATGAGAACAAGCTCAAGTCTTGAATGCTAACATGAAATATGGGCTACTTTTACACATGAAACAACAATGTGCATGTCTTAACTATTAATTATGAACAGATGCTGTGCAGTTTGTGCATTACAGATCTCTTTATTTCCTCGAGGACATTACTGAAAGGCTGCTTACGCCTGGAAGCGTCCTCAAATGTCCCCTCAGTGTTAATCAGTGAGAAATACCAGAACGTGAGGATCAATACTTTCTTTGAATCGATCTTTGGAAGTTAGTGTCCATGACCCAACGGCTAACAGGAATCCAAATAAACACAGAATGTGCTGATTTAGGGAGTTTTACTGCCTGTGCTGTTTATATTCACTTCAGTTCATCTTCTGTTAATCCCCACAGTGGCAATTGTTTTACAGGAGAATAGAGCACCAAATCTACCAGGAAAGTCTATTTTGACAAAGTTCCCTGTGCACAAGCAGTTTAATAGCTCAGGCTGTTTGATATATAGCCATACGGAAGTGCGTCCACTTCAGTTCCCCACAGAGTGATAAAAATCACAATTCCTGTCTTAAAAGTCACCGTGGAGCATCAGCAAGGATGCTGTTTAGGAAATCTGCCACCGAGGCATCAGCTTAGGTTTCACAACATTACATCACCTGTCTAATTGATCCGCTTGTTTGGGCTCATTTCATACCTGCAAGGAAGTGCTGATGAACGGGGTCTGGTTTATCCCCCCGGCTCTGTGTGTGCGTGTGCAGGGAGGCAGGTATTAGCCCTGACAGATCGCACTGTTAATTGCTAATTGTGTTTCTCATTAGGCGCAGGGGTGACAGGTGTTGTTAGAGTGTTGTGAGTTTTTTCTGCACTCTCCCGTGAATTGCGCTTGCTCCCTGCTCGCCACATTGCCGATCCGCTTGCTAATGGTTCCCCTGAGAACTCCCATCAGCCCCTGGGCTTGGTGCAGCGAGGGGTCGGCTTTAGATACTGTGTAGCAGCAACAGCCGCATTGGGAGGTCTCCAAACGGAGAGCTTTGTCAACTAGCAAGTCCTTTTATCACAGTCAGTATAGTACTGTGTAGTACTATGTACAGTATGTATGGTGTATTTGGTGTGTATTTAATGAGGAAGTGGGAGCACAGAAATTTCCACAGATTGGGAACATTTCACATGTGCTACTTTAACGTATTTGTTTTATGGTTTTGGATGTGGCCTTACATCCAGAAAATCAGTTGAAGACCATCAAGAATTAAAATATCTCAGCTCTCAAAATATCCTCATATGTTTGCTAACACTTTTCTGAATGAACCAGGGTTGTTAGTAATACAAAAAAATTTGATTAGGATGGAAGAAAGAAGCTTCCAGCCTCCAAATGTTAATGAAATATTAACCTAAAAGTGGAATCTACACAAACTCAGTGGATGAATGACATGGTGGAAAATTCATTATATAGAGTCATGTGACTTACTAATCAATTGCAATAAACTGCCTTTCTTTTTTACTTCCCTTTTCTTCTCGGAAAATGTACTTGCCGATAGATGTTTTTTGTCTGAATGTGGAGAAATGAGATTAGAAAATTCAAACAGCTTTTGTGGGATTAAAGCCTGCTTGGAAAAAAAGACCCAGGGTCACTTCCTCATCCTGTCTACTTTTGTTTGAAACATGTTTCATGTCCGCATTTACTTCAACATTACAAGCCAGAGAGGATTCTAATGTAATGCACATAAGACGTGTGGCATTCATATTTAAAACTACACTCAGCCAGTTGAGCATAGCCGGTCAATAATTCCACAACTGAGTCTTGTACACATCAGGGACAATGAAATATGAAATTGTGTGCTGTTTTATTGGATGTGGTAATTGCATCTTAGACCATCAGTGAGGACACATTTGTGTCTTGGTAAAGGCCTGATATGTATTTTGAGGAAGGATAATGGGCTTCTGCCTCATTTTTGTTAGATTGCTGTTAAAACATTTGCACTTGCTATGCACTCATTTCTTCGTTCATCACTGGGAGAAAAAAGCTATTTGGTGCAAAATGAACAAAACAGTGAGCCTGTTAGATGCCTAATTTCTTCAGTCACAGAACTTTGTTAGCTTGCCTTCCTTTATTTTGTCAATTTTTGTTGAATTATTAAAATAAGTTAATATTTCACAGTTTCCACACAACTTTTTTATCATATCAAATTTTATTTTAGAAAATGGAGATTCGATACAACAGGAGAATGTAACCACATAAAATAAACAATGCAGAGTTCAGAAGTTTGCAGTCCAGCTTCAAGATACAGATCTGCACATCTGAAACCTATTTTACCTCTCACATTACTTGTGATAATATATATATATATATTTATATTTATATAATATATTTGTCACAACAAAAGTTTTCTGTATTAAGCAAGCTTATAATGTGATGTTTTGCCGAGACTGTCAGAGAGATGATGTTATAGTGACAATTTTTAAGGGCTTTTGTAAGACTTTTGTTAGTGTTGGATTGAATTATATAGTGATGCTCATCCTTTTATATTGTACCTTGTACTTTTGTTTCGTTCACTACACAAGGATAAGGCTGGAGATATTCTATATTGTGCATATTGTCTTTCCCTGCCTTTCAGTGGCTCTGGTTCCTACTTAACATGTAAATCTTTAAAAATGGGTAAATAATGCATTTGTTGGGGACTATTTTCAGCCATGAGTTAATACACATTTGTTGCTCAAGTGAGTATGTACGCCAGCAGGACAGTGAATGTGGGATAAATTCAAAATAAACTCCACTCTCTGTGTTCATTGTCACTCAACAATGCAGCTCATTGGTGTTTTACAGTTTTTCTCAATTGCCTAAACACTATAAGCAGGATATTGAACTAAAATTTCAAAACCAGGACTCCAGTTTTCAGAAAGCACACCCATTTATCTAAACTCTACACTCAAATCCCTTCATTTCTCATTGCCTATACCATGTGGTCATTGAGAAAACACTGACATTGAATATTGTTAACTCAAGTCAGCACAGGTAGAGCTCAATTGGCACACAGCTACCCAGGTGGAAACACAATCAGTCAAAATTAATAACACACCAATCAAAACATTCAATAGATAGATAAAAGGGCCAGAGTCAGTTTATTCAGTTATGGAACAAAGGATCCAGAGAAATCTGAAGGAAGGGGTAGATGACGCCAGAGAGCAGTATGGAGAGAAAGAAGAAGAAACAGTAGGAGTTGGAGGAGGAGATGGGATATGAGTAAGATGAGGAGGAGGCGGAGCAGGAGGAGAGCAAAGGGGGGAGGAGGTGAAAGAGAAGGTGGAGGAGTAGGGAGGAGGAGCAGGGAAATGGAGGAGGTGGAGAACAAGAATCTCTAGCCTGTCCCAGACCAAAGACAGGATGCTGGGGCAAAATAATTTATTGTTTGTTTTGGTGTACTGTACAGTTCACTAAGGAATAAAAAATGTGAAAAGGTTTTTGAGGGGGAGAACCACAAGTAACATTACTAATCAGTTTTTGTAGTGTTGTTTTGAATTTATCTCACCAGTGTTTAAGAATTGCATTGTAATTTGTGTGGTTTTGAGTACCTGTGTGTTATGTCTGAAGGCAAAGTTTGATTTTTCAGCAAGCTTCATTTTGACCTGAAAATAGGATGTTTGGAGATTTGGGTGAGAAGTTGTGGATTTGTGTTTAGAGTTTTGAGAAAAAGATGCATAATTTCAAGAAATGTGTTCAAGCAAACTAATTGTTTTTGGACATCAATGAAGGTCTAGCGTGTAGAGGAATTAGATCTAACAAGCTTTGCCAACATGGGCAATGCATTATTGAAACATTTGTTGACAAGTGCAATGTAAAATATCACTAGAATTACCCTTTAACACTATAAACTACAAAAATGACAGGGCTTTCCCTGAATTTGTATGATCTAAAAGGGGCAAAGGCTGGAGAACATGCATGGCATTTGTGCTCAAACCTTTTAGAGTGCTGTTTATTTAAGTGAAATAATGATGAATTGACAGATAATTTATGAATCCATAGGGATTTCAATTTCATGCAATTCATTAATAGGGGTTTGACAACACACTTAGCTCACGAAACGAGACAATATTTTAACAATATTTTCAAGAAATCTTGAGTGATGAAATATGTCTTTGATTCAACTGAAAGTCACAAAATGCAAAACAATGAGTGCATTTTGAAATGTTGCTCACGTATTATTTGTATCTTGTTACTCTGTCGCCATTTATTGCTTCTAATGGGTACCCAAAATGCTGCCACACAAATGATTTAAAAGTGGCGGGGTCATCTTATTTGCTAATTTCACCCTCACACTCCATCATGCTGATATCATGAGACATCTTTTCACCTTTGACCTGTGATATTGTCATGTTTTAATATCACAAGATCTCGCCACACCCTTATTAATTAATGTTGCTTTTGTTGGTGACACTTCATTTTTATCCCGGCTGAAGTTGAACTGGAACCATGTCTCCCCTGCCCCTAGTAAATGTTACACCCAAGCAAACACACATTTGTTTGCCTCACAAATAATGGCAGTTCATAGCTTACCTTGATCTTGCAGAAATTGTGAATGTGTCATTCTGTTGCCTATGCAGTCGAACACTACGTGTAACGTGTGCGTGTGCTAATGCCTTTGCACATTTGTCAGATTTTTCAACAAAGGTGGGTAAATAGTGCTTTTGTTGAGGACTATAATAATAAGGCCGCTCTCCTTTGAGGTAGATAGGAAGAGAAAACTCTAATATAGTTAACACATACCATAAAATGAAATATTATATGCTTAACAATAGACTATTGTTGTTAATCTATTGAGCTGTATTGCATTATATTACACAGTACATACTTTGAATGTTTTGTGCTCATTGTGGTTGGTGTTGAACTTAAACTGTCTGTATTGTTTGCTAAAAAACTCGCAGAGCATATGCAATGAAATAGAGCCCGACTGATTTTTAAGTCAGATACCGATTTTGATATTTGAAGATTTTAAAATGCGTTAGCCTATATATTGGCCGATATTTTTCATCCCTAACCTTTTGTTATGTTGAGAACTCACCAAGATACCATGACATTATGCAGTTTAAAAATAAACTTATTTATATTATAAATAAAAGTATTGTTACTTTGAACAAAGTACAAAAAAATATATTACATCTAATTTATCACCTGCACTCTGTTTATTCTGTCCAATGCTACAGAAATAGACAGTGTTGTCAACAAAGAGCTGCAGCGCGGCCCCTGGTCGGCAAAATATGCAACACTCATGACATGAGGGAAGGATGCAACTCTCTGTTTCTCTTTTTTAATACTCATTTCGGTTCAATCAAACACAGATGCAGATATTTCTGCAAGTAGCTTATATTGGCTGGTAATAGCTGCAAAACGATTAATCAGTAGGGCTCTATAATAGAATATTCAGGATTGTTTTGGTGACTGATAATTATTATTGTTCTGCAGACCCTTGTGTACCTGCTTGGCATGCTGCTTTTCCTCTGTTAAGCCTTGTTGTCACTGGCTACTAATTACAACCTGAGAACTAGGCCTCTGGACGGCCAAGTCTGAGTGAGGTGTGTCCCCATGGTGGCACCTGCCTGTCCCTCACCGCTGCTATTAGCTCAGTGTTCGCTCCACTTGGCAGTGATTATTAGCCTGGGTATTAACGCCTAGCTGACTCACTGTGATACCTAGCTGAGCACCTGTCACAGCACCCTTGTGTATCTTCATTGTTCTGGAGACCTTGTGGGGACTCTCTGCAGCTCAGAGTGCTAATAATAATAATTACCTCTCAGAAGACAGTTGGGACTCTGTGCAGCCATGTTTACAGTCAACTCTATCTGGGTCCCTGAGCGCCAATAAAGCTTTGCTCATGTGATGGTTGCCATTTAGAGTGGAGTCAGATGATTATCAATGTCAAATGAAAACTTCACAAAAATACACTTAACTTTTCACATTAGAAAAAAGAAACATCCATTATCTATAACCGCTTATCTTAAGAGGGTCATGGAGGCCTTAAGCCGATTCCAGCTGACACTGGGTGGACAGGGCTGACACATAGAGACAGACAACCATTCACACTCACTCCTACGGGCAATTTAGGCTCCCAATTAATCTAATTTCTTTATAGACGAGAACAACAGATCTGACCATTTAGGTGCTGAGTGTGGAAGAATCAGAAATTGTTTTACTACAATAATACACTATTAAAGATTTATTTACACTATATCTACACTACACTATATCTATACTATTAAAGATTTATTTACACTATATCTGACTGTATCTGTAACACTTGGATAAACCAACATCAACAGTGTCTGTGGCTCACTTGTCTTAAGGATGTGTTAGTTGATTTGATCTGATCCAAAAGGAACAAAGTTCTGTTTATATTAGTGCTGTCACAAATTTCTAACTTTGATAGTTAGGCTGTCGTGATAACTGTAAAATTGAAATTATTGACGAAGCCAACTGCATAGAATAGCAGGCACCACAATGTTCATACTTTACACTTCAATGCATGATTAATTAATAAATTAGTGCTTTAAAAATTCCACTAGCATAACATGCTCTGTAACGGTTGAAGGACTGATTGACCTGGGCTTTACCTGACCCAACTTAAACCTGGACTGTGTAAGTGTTGGCGTGTTTTGTGTTGTTTTACTGTTTTTGTAGGTTAGCTAACAAGGCGTTAGCATATTGCGCGGCTAATGTGACTAGCAGGCTCCCCAATGTTGGACTAATGTTGTAAGTTTCATTTGAAGCTAAATAACGAGCATACGATGTTGGATGCGTGCAGCTGCTTTTAATGTTGCTTTCTGTGGAACTTTAGTTAAAACGTTATAACGTTACTACAGTGCAGTTGTTAAAATACTAACATTAACTAAAACTGCAAGTAGGTATCAGATTGGTGGGAAATTTTGTGGTAAAATATAAAATAAGTGATAACATTTTTGATTTTGAGAATTGAGCACCCTTACAGGAACATTTATTTTCAGTAACATTTTTAATGACCCGAGGGCGAAATCCTGAATATTAAGTCATGAATATTCTTATATACTGATATTCAAACATATATATTGAATATTCAAACTAAATATGAGCTGCTGTAGGCCATAAAATGCTGATAATGGTTGTGTTATTACTGGCATTAATGTAGAAAACCCAGCACAGGTTGACAAGGTCAGTCCTAATTGTGGCCAAGGCCTCCATCTTCATGCGTCATGATCATGATTTTTCTTTCAGTTCCCTCCTTGGTTCTTTAACCTTTCACCTTCCCCTTTGACCTTTGCTATTGTGTCTGTTTCACTTCCTTTTTCCGTCTTTTTCTGCTACATTATCAACGACACCAATGAGAGCTCTCACACACACAAATGCACAGCGCCCCATCACCTCCCAACTTGAGGTGAGTTCAGGTCTTTGGGGATCTTTTTATTTTCCAGCGCACACAGCAGATCCGTCCAGTGCCAATTATCTCATTATCTACGCCAGCAACTTCCCCAACAACCTTCGCACTGATTGACTGACTGTGATGTGCAGCCAAGATGTTGTTTTCACATCCTAACCCTAACCCTCACAGGGGAGCTTCTGACTACTTTAGTGGATTGCTTTATGAATGATAACCTGTAAGTGTTCTGTCTCATACACCTATGGCCCACCTACCAATGAAAGTAGTACATGCTTGGAATGGAAAGTCTAAAAATAGTTGTTCATAGAACGTGAATGTATTTATATATAGCCAGCCGAACACACAGGCGCCA